>MU874257.1:0-10857 GCA_036418205.1 Ostertagia ostertagi
GTTATATGTGTGAGTGCTGACAAGCTATGGTAGTATACCATGAAAAGCTGAGTTGGGATGAAATGGTGCCCCGGTAGCGTAACTGGTAGCGCACTTGCCCGGAAAGCGAGAGGTGCGGGTTCTAGTCCCGCCTGGGGCGAAAGTTTTGTTCACAACCCAGCATTCTTGTGAAACATTCGCAAGGCGAACTGCGGCCAAAAACAGCAGTTAACAATCAAAAACTTATACGCCTTGCCTTTTTCTGCATTCTCAAAAAAATACTGGACCCTTTATCTGCAAAAGCATAGCATCATATGTACATGTCAATTTGAAATACATATGCGGAAATGAATGACCGAAGTCCTCAACAGAAAATATATCAAATGGCCACCAACGACGCTACCGTTGTCGCGTGGCGCGCACGCGGCAAATAGCCTAGCAAGATCATTTTCACTCTTTCCCACCCTAATGCAGAAGCGAGTTACCTCGCCGTGTCTGCGTCTCCATTGGCCTCATGCGAACGCCTTAGATCGATTGTCGCGCACGCGCCACGCGACAAAGGTAAGCCTTGTGGCTAAGCTGATCTTGATTTACACAGCGATTTGATTGTCGATGTCGCAAAGAAATCTTCAGTAGCACATCCATATGGATGGACTAAAATGGAACCCAAGGCCACGAAACATTTCCTCACGCAGCTACCCTTTCTTCCATCCCCTATTAGCATTAATATTTTTGGAAACTCTCAAACGAAAAATTTTCGGCAGTCTCTTCAGAGTTGCCCTTTTTGCTGCACCCTAGCTCCAAGAAACTGAAGTAAAATGCGCGGCGCATCCTGAACAAGGATCCGTGCAGTGTTCCTAATCAGGAAGGTCTTTCAGGGCGTGAAAGCTTTTTGAAAACGGTCTTTTGCATGATATAGGGGCAGATGCGGGAACCACAGAACCATGGTTAATTTTTTCCTGAACGGCCCTCTGAATACCAGAAAAGGGGGTCCCTAGTTCGATTCCTCGTGGTGACAAATTTTTGCATTTCGAGTTGACGTTCCAAAATTCGCGCAAAATGGAGTTAAATACCATAATTCATGATTAGGACCGTCAGTAACCCTTACAAATAGACTTTGACTTAAAAATGGTGAAAAAGGTGTGACACAAGCAGCCCCACTGTGGTGTCACACCTTTTTCACCAGTTTTTTAATCAAAGTCTATTTGTAAGGGTTACTGACGGTCCTAATCATGAATATGGTACTAATTATTCATGCTAACTCCATTTTGCGCGAATTTTGAAACGTCAACTCGAAATGCAAAAATTTGTCACCACGAGGAATCGAACTAGGGACCCCCTTTTCTGGTATTCAGAGGGCCGTTCAGGAAAAATTAAACATGGTTCTGTGGTTCCCGCATCTGCCCCTATATCATGCAAAAGACCGTTTTCAAAAAGCTTGTCACGCCCTGAAAGACCTTCCTGGTAGGAGGATTCTATCCTTCATTATCCTCACTCGTCTCATTACCCCGAATTCCTCCTATACTCTGGCTAAGAGGTAAGAGCTGATTGAGTAGAAAGAAAGTACACGATCTGATCTAATTTCTTAGGAATGTTCGTAAAGGTGTATTACGAGTGGTCATGACGGGCGAATAGCTTCTTCATTGGCAATCCAATCAGTCAAACCAGCTCCTTCTGTCGCTGGCCATTGTTTGTGACCATGACATGAAAGGGAATGGGCTGACATTGATGAGCTGGAACAAACAGTTCTCAAATCTTTACGACATGGTCTCGCTATCCGTGTGTGTCCGGAAGCAGTGATAGAACGAGCTTTTAGTCTCGAGTACTTTTCAAAGTCATACACACTGAAGTGCTGGACTTGACAAAAGTTATTAGCCATCAAACACACCATAAGAAATGCCGGAAAGTTCTATTGCATCTATGTGATCGATGTCAGGGTAGCCCAGGCGACTGCCTAATCACAGTTCTTGCACCTTCAGGCCAGCTTGGCCCCCTAGTAACTGATCGCCGATGAAGGTGAACCTAGCTGGCCTAGAAATTGAAAAAAAAGGATAAAGCATTTGCCGTTGATCAATCCCTTTTGGCGCATTCTACTTCCATTTGTACATTCGTAGTGGCGTTTGAATGCGATGTGGCCTATACAATGACTTGCGGGGCCAGCCGATGTACAAGTCAGTGTTTTTATCCTCCCAGACAAGTCTGGTACCAATTAACCGACCCCGGAGGGATGGAAGGCTTGGTTGGCCCGGGCGACTCACGACCCAGGATTTGATCCCCGGACCGCTCGCGTGGTAAGCGTGCCACTTGCCACTACACCACTTCCGCCCTTTTCGGCCTAGAACTTGCTTCCCAGGGATTGTTTTGAACTTCCCATGTAACTTAGGGTACCTAAGTTCATCGATAGAGTCTTGGACGCTGATTACAAATATGGACACTAAAACTGCTACGTGAACTTTGTGACAAAGTTGTCAGAGGTCCAACCTATGTGGAAACACGGTTTTTTGCCTCGAACTTGTACTATAAGGGTAAATCGGTGCCCTGACTACGAATATGAACCAAGGGTCAACCCTATCGTTGTTACTTTTTGAAAAATTTTTACGACCCCCCTCCCCCAAGGTGGATTTGATACGACCCCCTTTTCCACACCTCGACCACCATCATCGTCTCTATAGTATTTAATTCTGATACCACTCAACCCACCAAACTCCGCCCACTTTTTCCTCCAAAAATGCATCAAGCGCGAGGGAGAGGGAGGGGGAGGATATATACGCGCGCTGAAACGGCAAATTTTTTCCTGCGCCCCTCAACTCACCCAGCCTACCTACCCATAAAAACTTCAGTTTCACCTCAAACTCACATGTGATTTCAAGCGACTGAAACGGGTACGACCCCCCTCCTACAAACTCAAAGTACAATCCGTAGGGTTGACCCTGTGTGAACCTCGTTTTCAACGCAGAGCCACGGCAACTGCTATTCCACCAGGTAAGCTCGCCGCAGTGACGATTTTGCCAACTTTGAAGGCTCATAACTTTCTTAGGAAGTTCCCGTAGTAGGTTTGGTGTCCATATTTGTAATCAGCGTTCAAGACTTTATCGATATAGCTAGGCCTCCTTTCAAACTTCCACTGGAAGTTCACAGCGTTTCCTGGTTAGGATTATCCCACATGTTGAGTTGTACTAGCTCAGTGCACAACCTTGGCCAACTGTTTATCGCTTTACAAACAATCACTATGCCAGCACAGCCGTACAGGACATGTAGTGTTTGGTTTCTATACCGTTTCGGCTTTCCTATAGGAAGGTGGGTCTTTTGGTGGTGTCTCTAAGATATAGAATTGTCTTGTACATTCTATATTATCTTGTACTGCCTCCTAGTTCTGCTGCTGCCGTACCCACAGTGACCAGTCCAAGGTTGATTGGTCGAACGAGAAGTCGAAGGAACGAACCTAATTTTCATTTGTGATGTGGTCATGTTCATGTTTGACTGCTAGTGTGGGCTTCCCATTCTAATGGAGCGGCCATACTCGGCGATTCGTACGTTAGTTATTAGGCATTTAGGCGGGGAGAGAGAAAAGGTCACCGCGGCGCGGACGCGTTCGCGTGTTGGTGACGTCAAAATGACGTCGCAGCTGCGACAGATTCGAAGGAAAGGCGAGCAGTGGCCAGCGCCGCTGCCACTTTGTTTGAATGAAGCTGGGCTTCTGGCACTATACCAACTTGTTCAATCAGTTGTGCCGCAGAGAAATTGATTTTGTTACGTTCAGGTACCATCCTTGTCTTAGTTGAAATTTCTTGGGCTTTCATGTGGAAACCCTTAGGAGTACTTTTCAGTAATTTGAGCTGAGACTTTTCATGTTCGATTCCAACTTACTTCTACTCATCACATAGTGTAGTAAGAGCACGACAGATGCTCGGAGTACTTAACTTATTGAAGTAATGGTATAAAAGCTGGCCTTTGCTCGCTGCCTTGCAGCCGTTGTGACGTCACCAACACGCGAACGCGTCCGCGCCGCCGGTGACCTTTTCCATGGAGCCTCATTAGGCGATGACGCGATGGTTTTTAAAAAGAAAAGTTTTATACGTATTGGATAGGCTGGATGTTACGACAATTTAGCCGCGCATACCAATCTGAACTTGATTGTTATATTCAAAGATTGTCCAGTTCTGTGATCAACTAATAGCTCAGTTTTGTTTTGTGGCAATATGCTTTGTGGCTTATAGCGGTAACAATACTTGAAAAGACGTTTATGAAAAAAGTAAAATACAAAGGATGCAGGTTCTAAACAAGAAGAATCACCCAAGGAAAATTCCGCACAATCGCAGATGATGATTAATGCGCTACTCGACCTACCGGGAACGGCTCGCCTCTGCGCTCTACAACGCTGCCAGTGGCGCGAGCGAATTGATGCATATGCTATTTAGCGCTTCCCAGCCATAAGCCGCTTAGTCTACCTAATGCCCCATTATACGCCCAATCAGTGCTGATCGCAACTCTGAACGCTCCATAACTCACAATGACTAGACAATCACAAACACTATTTTCAGTGATTCGCCGTCTTTACAATTTTGTTTTATACAAGTGACGCACGCAAAGTAAATGCTTTCACCTTATCAGCTCCGGTGAAAAAAATTGCGCGGCAAAAAACTTTTGTGATAAGGAGTTCCATTCTTTAGTGTTAAGCTGTTGTTTTCTAGATTCCTCGCCAGCCTAACTACTTTATTCATGCGGTCTAATCATATTCAGGTTTGCTGGAAAAGTCATAATTAGACCATACATACATGCAGTGGACAGACATACGATACAATCCACACAGCCGACAAGTTGGTGCGATTTATCTAGGTTTAGAAAGTATACAATCTGGGTAAAGCATTAACTCACATAGAAGAAAGACTCTCACCAAGGAAGTTTTCTCAAACTCCCCAATGGACTTTGGATGGATAGACCCAGACGTAGGAGAGTACTGAATACTTATTTACCAAAAAATGCCACCGTTACAAAAAGTGACTGCGCTACTAAACTGCGCCTAGATGCGGCTCCGATTCTTCAGAACCGCGAATGTCATATTCGTGACCAGGCCATCCGTTTACCCCTATGGGTACTGTTCCAGGAAAAAATAAAAACGCCGATGCGGTCAGATTAGCTCGCCTCCTATGCTGACGCTACCCTTCCTGTCAACTTTGACCGCCCACGATTTGCTTGGAAGGTTCACGTAGCAGTTTTGATCTCAATATTTGTAACTAGCATTCATTACTGTATTGACGTATCCTAGTGTTCATTCATAGTTCCATGGGAAGTTGGAAGCACTTCATTGTCGGAATAAAGAGGAATCCGGAAGCAATGACTTAACTCTCGCTCGACTCTTGCCCTAGGACTTCAAACATTTGTAACCTTCGTGCGAACGTTATTTGTGAGGTAGAGAAACAAACACCGAGTCGAATATTCACATCTACATAAGCAACTAAATCAGATGGAAACCAGGTTTTTGTGGCGCATTCCAAAGGGCGTGAAGAAGTGATGTGTGCAGCGCTTTCGTAGGGAGATAAGCAAAACCACACCCACGACATAAGGTGTTTGTAAGAAAGTGAGAAAATTGTAATAGTTGAAAGCTTCGCGCAGCGACTGCTGCAAATAACATCGAGAAAATTCTTGTTAGGATTACGAAACACCACTTCACATTTTACAATCGAAGGGAGAAGAGGATAGTGAATCGGAATTTCTTCTACTCCTGATTTTGTAGCATACGACAAAATCCAGTTGCGTAGGTTTTTGTGGTCTCACGATTGAAAGCGCTGTGTCTGTGAGCACCGCCGCATGAGAGTGGGGTAACTTGATGGTGACATTACTGCTTACACATATTTTATTATTATACAGGGGGGGGGGGGCAAAAAAAGAGTCACTCTCATTTCACATTCAAAACAGAATTAATTACACTTTGCCAGAACCAAACCGAATGAGCTCAATTGCATATTGAAGAGCACATTCTATTCTATCAAAAAATTACATAGGGGCTTTCTACACCGACGACATCAGAAGATTTTCCCACGGAAACATGGTTCGCGGTACGAGCTCAACGGGGTCGTCGAGAAACCATAGACGATTACGACGTCTGAAACGCTGGTCAAAAGCCATTTTGCATAGTCAGAGCTAGTGTCTCTAAGAAGTCATTCACCAGTTATCCGATTGAAGAAATTATGTAGCAGCTTCAGAATGGAGCGATTATGGTAGGCCTCCTTGAGCTCGACGGTGATGACAGATGACGTCATATTCTGGAGACGGTGAAGGCAGCGAAGGTGGGCCTGATTCTGCTTATGGGGGGACATCTAAGGAATAATTCGCCACTTAAAAGGACGAATTCACGATGAAAAAGCAACCCATTTCAAATTAACCTAGGGATGGTGAGTGGTACACGAAAGAAGGAAGAACCATGAGAAACGGCCCAGAACCCGAGAAATGGTACCCCTTCCTTGCCCGTTGATTCGAGCATTGATGCGACTCTCATCGCTGTGCCCTCTTCAACACTACGCTCTCTCAGCTATCTAATCACTCGCCACGTATTGAACTACGGCGAGTGATCAGATGATCGGTGGGCGGAGATCGCCGGACCCGCCAGCTTTGAGGCATGATAGGTCGCCGAGGTCAAATTTTTCCATGCGAATTGCGCGTCAGTTCGCACCCTCAGGAGGTCCGTGGGTCCCTCAACTAGGTCAGTTTCCCTTTCTTCGACCTTCATTCTAATCGTGAATTCCTCCTTTAAAGATTAACAGCAGGCATCCTTACGCGACAAGAAGTTTGATGATATGCGCAATGTGCGAAGTGACTTTTTTTGCTCCCCCCCCCCCTATACATGTACATTACTTTACTTTACGCGTGAAGTTCTGTTACGAAACAGAAGTTCCCTGAACTCAGAATTCCCCAGAGGAAAACTTCGATCAGAAGAAAAAAAAAACTAATTTGAATCATAGTTCACACTTTGAGTCATAGGCGTAAAGGTTTTGTGGAAGTTTTGCATGATCCTTGAAGCTAATTTTTCCTTTGTGCTCTGACTCGAATGATCTTATCAAACAATTCTTTCTCGGCCAAGAGAGGGAAGGCTCAAAACAATAACCTGTCCTAAACCCAAATTAAGAGTCGATCAAAGAGCTTAACAGCAGCAATAGGGCATAGTACTATGTATGAATATTACCCAAAACTATAAGTAGCCATATGCCCATTGAGGCACTTCAAAAGGAAAAAAGCTACACTTCTTATTCTTCAGCGTTTGTCCCACTCTGTGGCGGGGTCCGCTTTTCTGGTATTATGACGCCACTTTTCCCGATTATGTGCCTGATCGGGATGAAGGCCAACTAATTTCAAGTCCTCATGCAACGTATCAAGCCATCGTTGCTTCGGGCGTCCTCTTGGCCGCTTTCCTGGCACGTTAAAGTCTAGACCGATCTTACGGACACTCTCATCATTAGCGCGAAGGACGTGACCGTACCACCTCAGGCGAGCTTCGCGCATCTTATCAGCGATGGGAGCCACACCGAACCGCTTTCTGATGGTATCGTTGCGAATGTGGTCTAAACGGGTAACCCCGGCAGTCCAGCGCAGCATTTTTGTCTCCATTACACTGAGACGAGCCTCAACCTCTTTAGTCACGGGCCAGCACTCTGCTCCGTAAATGGCGACTGGTCGGACGACGGTTCTGTAGATCTTAGATTTCAGTCGCTCTGGTATTTTCTTATCGCAGAGAACGCCGGTCATCGAGCGCCACTTGGACCAAGCTGCACTCACCCGGGAGTTTACTTCAGAGATCAGGCTGCCGTCGGACGCGATTGCCGACCCAAGATACTTGAATGATGTTGTACGCGTGAGCTCAGTGCCATTAATCTTAATAGAGCCTGGCTCACTCGAATCAGTGGTCAAGTACTCTGTCTTCTTCACGTTCAGCCTGAGGCCAAACATAGCCAGACGGTCGGACCAGGTTTGCACCTGTTTCTCTCGAGCAGATGTTTGTCTTCGCTAGGCGCAGCCATCACTCGTCAGCATACATGCAAGGAGCGTCCATGAGAGCGGGCTTCTGAAGATCACGCGAAATGGCATCCATAACGACAATGAATAGGAGTGGGGAAAGCGCAGAGCCTTGGTGCACACCGACCGAGATGGGAATTCCATCGAAGTACCTGCCACCGTTTGCACCCGACTCCTTGAGTTCGAGTAAAGTATGCGCACCCACTCAATGAGCTCTTCGGGAACGTCGTGTTGCCGTGTTTATTTGATCATAATTTGTTTCGTTCCTTATGGTTCGAATTACTGCGAGGCGTCACAAGAATGCTGGGTTGTGAACAAAACTTTCGCCCCAGGCGGGACTAGAACCCGCACCCCTCGCTTTCCGGGCAAGTGCGCTACCAGTTACGCTACCGGGGCACCATTGCTACGGTACGTAACATGAAAGCTGAGTTGGAATGAAGCTTTTCATGGGGACAGTAGTTTCCTATGAGGTTTTCCGTACTTTTCCAAGCTCTGAAGGGCTGAAAGTATTGGAACGTCGGCATAATAAAATTTTTGCCAGTCTTGGTTAGAAGCCTAGTAACTACACGATCGTATTCAAAGTCGAACTCGGACACCAAGATTTCTGGTAGCTTCAGCAATCGTTTTCTCTGCAAACTATCTCGCTGATAATCACGTGTCGGCTAATGCAGTGGGATTGACGATGATAATGCCTGACAGCCAGACTGGACCGAGATGATGTACGAGCGCAACATGGCTATCCATTTGAAGCCACAATAGTGCGCATGTATTGTGTTAGCCCGCTACCAATTAGTGAACCCCATTGTTTCCGCTTATCTTCTTCCAATCGGATCTCTCAAGGATTTTCAAATTTTCCTGATACTCTTCTGATGAACAGCTGGACCGCTCGCTCACGGGTTCAAAGCCAAACTGTTCTGGCCGTTACAGGGAAATGCATTTGATCGGCATTCGAACAGGATTTCGATTAATTTCACATCGATGTAGGAACTCATTGGAGGTCAAGCTTGGATGCCCCTGAAAGCGCAAGAGACCAGGCTACTGTATTTGGTTGACTCCACCCATTTCATTGGAAATATGTGAGAATCAGTCTCCCAATGATCTCGAATAAAATGCTATTACAAATGTCTATTCATCTCTCTGTGGAGCAAAACCGACTACTTAAAGGCAAAGTTCGGGCTCAGACCTACTCAGCAAGCCCTTACCATGGCTAGAAGTGCTGGGTACGCAAGTGCAAGGTAGCGCCACCTTTCTACATCGAAACGCGTCACTAGGACCCTAGGCGCCATGGACTTCTAACAGACTCCACCAAACTTAACATGGTCCGCCCACCGTTCGATATCTTGTCTGCGTCGCTACTTGATCTGCTATGCTCTCTCTACTCGGACTTCTCTACCGCTCTCCGCGCTCACATTATCTCTCATCTCCCTGCCTCCTTTTGAACTTCTCCGCAGCGTAGAGCAAAAGGCTCGTATTTCCATGTATTTCACGATTTCTTTTCCTTTTCCTTCAAATGTAGTCCACCTTCCAGACTTCAGTATTTGAGTGGGATCACCACATCAGTTTAGCCCTGATTCTTGCCCTTAAGCCACCACCTAACGACTTTTAGTAGCGATAAATCATGATGGTTCCGTGAACGATTCCTCGAAGGTTTGAGTTGAATGATTTCGCGGTATTTCATTTGAACTCGGAACATTCAAAAAATAGCTGCATATCATTGGCTTGGTGATCAACTCCTATATCGTGTAACGTCCAGGCCAACCAAGCCTGCCAGCAGTCCGCAGCCGGTCAATTGGCACCAGACTTGTTTGAGAGGGAGGGCGGAAACGGTCGAGCGAATCTTCGGCAAGGGTGGCATTTGCCTTGGTGGAGATCGGGAAGGGTAGGTAAGCGCGAGGTCGGCAACTGGAACGGCCTTGTTACTCGCTTGCTGACATCACAAAATCTCAAAACTATTTCAGTTGGCGCAAGGAAAATATAATATTATGCCAAAACTGTGCGAAATGAAAATTTCCACGGGAAATGCTTGGAGCTATGACTCGAAGTCTGCCTGCTCACTTCATCATCCTCTTTCATTATTCATTAGTTCACAATTTGATCCCAGGTGGTCGTTTTTAACGCTCGTCATGCATCCCGACGGATCGCCTTTATGCTATGCTGCGCGAAACTTTCTGATTTGGAGTCCAGCCCAAGATTATGCCACCACTTTCAGAAACTTGTAGATGGTGGCATTAGACCGACACTTCGGCCCTTTACGGTCCACAACCTTCTTGAAAACACCATACACCTCCATTCAACCCCATAATTGAGGTGGACGGAAAACGAAAAGTGGACGACTCCCAAAATGTGCAACCAAATGATGTTGGTCAACTCTCCGCTGGATACCTCCTTCTGGAAATGAACAGAAATGAATATTACAGTTGGAAGCTGGCTTCCCTAAAATGTTTCATAAGATCAGCTTCGTGCAGTAATCCAGCCGTGAAAAATTGTTTCTAAAAAGAGAAGCAAGAACAAGGTCAACAGATATCAATTTTCACGACCCTGCTGTGAAGGGTTTCGACTTCCTTCATCATGAGTTCTGAAAAAATTTCGAAACATGCCCCCACAACACCCTTCAGGGATTGATCATGCCGTTGAACCTGCTGTCATTTGACACATTCCAACTACGCCACCAAAACTCCTCCGAAGAGGAGTGCGAGGACGGAGTTTTCGCTGACCAAATATGACCCCCTCTTCGAACTTGGCGCAACCCTTTTTTAAACCTAGGACACACCCAGTATGTGAAGATTATTATTTAACACATAAATACACGATTGGAAGCGTTGTGCGTGGCTTAATTTTTTGGCTGACCTCAATAAAATTTGAATATTCTTA
>MU874258.1:0-11562 GCA_036418205.1 Ostertagia ostertagi
CTCCGAAACCATCGTCCCTAGAAATCTCACTCAGAAGCTCTGCAGTAAAAAAGGCAACATTGCCCACAGACAGAATTTCTCAACTAGAAAACCTTCTCAAAAATTGAAAAATATACCATGCCCCGAAAAAAGACCCTCTCCAAAACCGCCGTCGCTTGGAATTGTTGTTTTCGTTCGCACCTAGAGATTGGGTACTGTCTTTTGATCGATTCTGTCTGAAACACGTAGCTCAATGCGGTGTAGGAAATAGAAAATATAGTTTGACCTAATAGTCGGTGTAAATGGGATGTACCGAACAGAAAACTAAAATCTAGAAAAGAATAGTGATCATCCTGTTTGAACCCCCGTGTGATGCACGCGAATGCGTGCGCAGCCAAACTGGTACTAATATATGAACCAAAGTTTGTTTTTCTGTCCGCTTTTGCTTTCTGTCGTGTGTTGAGCGAGGGGGGGGGTGGTAATATGGGCGACGGACTTTTGGTGCGTCCGGGATGGCACGCGGCATCGCGCGGCGGCTGCGCGGCGATCCGGATGCAAATCTCGCGGGCGTCTGCAGTGGAATTTACCACGTCAAAATGTGAAACGGATAAATTTCGCAAGGTTCTGCGACTCAATTACATTCCAACGTGCGAAGTTTCAGCGGTGATGGTCAGGAACTTTAGTAAGAAGGGATGAGAAGGAGCTGACATAAAGCTGTGACAGCGATCAGGGCGTCATGTCGTTGGGAGAGGGGCATCAGTGAGTGAGCCAATTACTGTGCTTGGAACTGAGCCTCAGGGGAAGGGGATTCTGGTAGCAAATTGTGTTCTTCTTGGCGTTCCTCCCCCTCCTGGGCTTACCAGAAAGGTCTTTCAGGACATGGAGCCCTTTTTGAAAACGGTTTTTTGCATGATAAAGGGGCACATGCATGGAGTACAAAACTAGGCTCCATTTTTTCTGAGCGGCCCTCTGAATGCCAAAAAAGGTATGAAAAATCGGTCGAGGGATCGGTCCCGGCTGATGACAAAATTTTGCAAATTTAAAATTTAAATTAAAATTTGAATTTTAAATGAAAAATTTAATTCAGTCGCAAACCTTGTCCGCATTTTTACGTGGGAAATTCCACTGCAGACGCCCGCGAGATTTGCATCCGGATCGTTGCGCAGCCGCCGCGCGATGCCGCGTGCCATCCCGGACGCACCAAAAGTCCGTCGCCCATATTACCACCCCCCCTCGCTCAACACCCTTTACGCCTTTTTTCCAATTAATTCTTTTAGGAACAGGTTTACAACTGGCTTACAAATGTCTCTGTCTAGTAGTGTCAGAATGAAATACTATAGGAACATTCATGATAGAGGGAATGGTTGGGGGGAGAACTAAATGACAGAATCCTGCGAACCTCGCACTTGACCCTCCTGCCCGCAGGCGACGCTCTACCTATTACAAACTTAACCCGCCCTCCTTAGGTGATTTTCGAAGCAAAATTTACTTAAGTTTAAATTTAGGGGACACTTGCGAATGTTAGGGGAGCGGACAGAAAAACAAACTTTGGTTTATATATAAGTATATATCCAGAGGGCGGAAGTGGTGCAGTGACAAGTGGCGCGCTCACCACGCGAGCGGTCCGGGATCAAATCCTGGGTCGTGAGTCGCCCGGGCCAACCAAGCCTTCCATCCCTCCGGGGTCGGTTAATTGGTACCAGACTTGTCTGGGAGGATAAAAACACTGACTTGTACATCGGCTGGCCCCCGCAAGTCATTGTATAGGCCACATCGCATTCAAACGCCACTACGAATGTACAAATGGAAGTAGAATGCGTGCCGCATCCCAAAAAAAACAAAAGCAAATAAGCAATATTCAAAAAATTATTTACAAAGAAATAAATAGTGGTTCGTTTCGCCCCTAACTCAGACGAACCACATTATTTCCATCAATCCCCGGGGCTCATCAGTGAGTTGGGATTGACAGAAATAACCAAATATATAAAAAACAAAAGGAAGAAATTTAAAAGACCTATTAAAAGGTTAACTAGAGGGAAATAGGTACACACTAACACAGAAAAGAGTAAAGACTAGAAAATGGAGAAAGACTAGACTAGAGAAAAGAGTGACTAGATTCAAAAATAAGTGACTAGAAATGAATAGGGAGAAGAACTACCAACCAATCAAATTGTGGAAAAGAAAAGAAAGGAGTGATGAAAAAGAATGAGTATTGATATGTGGAAAAAGAGAAACAGAGGAAGAAGGTTAGAATCAAAGTGAATAGATAAAACAAAAGAAAAATGGCGAAAGGGTGCTGGAGCAAGTTTAAATAGGTACGAGATAGCAAATCACAAAAACTCACGTATGATACTCAGCGCACTGCGAAAGGTCCCAATTGGCTTCTTGCCAAAATTGTAACTGGAGCACGGTATTCCAAGGCTATAAAGACAATGCTATGAAATGAGTAATGGAAAAAAGGATAGGAAATGAGTCTCATAAGGAAAAAGTGTCCACTAGAGTATATCTAATGAAAAACATGTGGAAGTGTATGTTAGGTAAATTAGGTAAATTTAGGCTATTATACCACACACGTATAAACGATATATCTAAATATATGTTATATAAACGTATACATACACAGAGAGTATTCTGAAAGGACTTATATATTACATATCTTATCTAATGAACGAGGTTATGAGCAACTTTAAAGCTATAAGATATTATGTGAACTTGTACAGTATAAAATAAACTATATATCTATAATTATATATAGGCTAAGGTAGGAGAGAATTAAGCTGTATGTGATTGCTAAAGTATTGTGTGGCTTGGTAGTAATAATGGAACTAAACAAGGTCGTTATCAAAACATCTTAACAAAGTATTGACAAATTTTTTCAAATTCTTATAGCTTTCTTCTAATCCGAACTTATAGCAGATAAACTTATTGTTACAGATGCACTTAAAAATATAATTAAAAATAAACTCATCTTCATATTTGTTGGCTTTAAGAGTGTGTATCATTTCTTTAAGTTTGATAAGGAAGGTACTATTTAATGTGCATCTGTATGCAATTCTAAGTGTTTCAGTATAGATGACTGATGCTTTATTACCTTTCGAGATATTAGTATCGTAATGAGGGAATCTGTTTACTTTGAATGTGAAATCGTCTGTTTTGTTGTAAAGCTTAGTAACAATATGACTATTAATTATCGAAATCGTTAAGTCCAAATAATCACTATTAGTTCCGGAATTATGAGTCTTTTTCCATTCTAATTCTCCTTTATAAACTGCTTGAAGCCTTTCTTCAATAAATTTTTCTTCTTGATTATGTATAATAAGTAAATCATCCATATATCTGTAAGGTATAAATAATTTATTTTTATCTAAACGAATGCTCTTTGCATAATTGTATTCCATGAACGAGAGAGTAAGATCAGCTAATAGGGACTGAAATTACCTCCTTGTGGAACTCCTTTATTTTGCTTAAAGAAACTATCACTAAAAACACAGAAACTGTTCTTTAACAAGTACTCAATAAGATACAATAAATCATTAATAGTGTAGTGCCTATGACAGTTCACGTATTCTCGTCCATCTGTATAATAAACCTTGTATCCATTAGTGGCAACCATCTGTTTGTTAGAATTATTGAAACATATTTTTAATATCTCACATATATTTTTTAGAATGAGTTTGTGTGTTATGTTTGTGAACATGTCTGTGAAATCTGCTGTATATATTTGTAAATTATCACCTTTGATATTGTTAAGTTCATGAGCTTATATTATATTACTTATAGACCAATATGTTTTAATTGTTCTATTACGTTCTTGTATAACCCTGGTGTAATTATAAAGTGCTTTTTTAAATGTGTAAAGATAACCTGTAGTTCCTTAGCAAGAGGTTTGATGCTACTATTATATGCTCCTGTTATAAATCTGAATTTGATAGGATTTTTATGTAGTTTAGGTAAGGCATATATAATGGTAAATCTGCATCAACTTCATGTATTAATTTTATGACGTATGCAGAAGAATTTGTGTTTCAATATCAAATTGTACTTATTATTTTGTTGTATGTGTTCATATGTATTGTTAGTGTTAGTATATTCTATTATTCTATTAGTTATATTGTATTTAATCCCCATTTCTTTCATGATGGTGAGTATATAAAGCTTTTTGCAAATAATACCATAGTTATTACTAGCTTTGTCCAACGGGCAAAACACAAAATGATTTTGATAAAATCTAATAGTGTTAAATGGTATTCTTTCATTAGTTCCTTTAATATTATCGTTGGTGAGTAAAGGTTTAATTTTCTTATGGTAACTAGAAAGGAAGAACATTTTGATCCTGTTTAATTTGTTAAGGTTTATTCTGTATTTATTTTTAAAATAAGTAGTGACTTGTTCCACTAAACTCATGTAGATTTTTTTAATTTCTTCCCTTGTTACTCCTTTGTCTACCCTATATTTTGTTCCTTTATTGAGAATATTTCTTAAAGCCTTTTCTTTAATAATATTTAAATCACCTGTAACCACATGTCCATGATTTTTATCAATAAATTTGTTAAAAGTATTATCAGAGCAAATGCAATCCTCAGTCATTAGGTTACCTAAGGTTTCATTGTTCAACTGTTTAAGCACCTTATTATAATTGTAAATGCTTCTGGAGACTACATTACTATATTTATAGATTATTCTGATAGGGGTATATTCCTTAGTACTTAATAACGTTGTCACTAATAAGTTCTTTAACACTATTTGAATTGAATATTCTAGTGAAATGGTAGGTAATTGAAAGATTCTACTACGGAAATCAACAACTATATTATGGAATTTAATATTAGGCTTGTTAACATTAGTGTTACCATAATATAGATGAGCTAAAATGCATAAAATTAGGAATCTTTCTGTGTTGCTAACTCTATTAAGGAAGTTTTCATCATATGACTTCTTAATAAACTCATTAATTTCTTTCTTATTTAAACTTTTAATTAATCTATAATAATGAATGGGTTTGAGTTTTTCGTTTGTTGTTTGTATTTTTTCTAACACTTTACTACATGAATTAAACTCATAGCTATTGGTTCCATTCTTCCTTGTACCTCTATTTTTTCTGTATTTGCTGATTTTAAGTGAGAAATAAGGTGGATTACTTTTATATGCAATAGGGTTGTCCACATTTGTTATGTTACCATATCCTTTGATATTATCATTCAAACCAAAAGGGTATGGTGTTATTAATAGTTTAATCCAGAACAGTTCTTTTTCAATAAGTGTAGCTTTATCATTTTCTTCCAATGAATCAAGGATTGAAACTGCAATTCCTTTATTACAATTAATCAAATGTTTATATAGAGTGGTGTTAACTTTTCCTGTTCCAATATTGTAAAGGTGTTCCGAAACTCTTGCCTTTATTTTTCTTGTAGTCATACCTACATATTGCTTACCACATCCATTACATGTTAGACAATAAATAACATTCTTAGTGTTACAAATGGTATTGTTTCCTTTATATGTATTAATATGCAATCCTGTAACATGTGAAGTTATATAGTTTTCAGTATTAATGATATTACAAGTTCTACATTCTCTAGAGCATTTACAGCCTCTGTTTTCGTTTCCGAAGTTTTCTATAAAGTAGCGGTTATCCCTACCCCTTACCTTTTTGAATTGAACGCAGCGATAATAACTTGAATTTTGTTTTGTTTTATTTTTTGACCTAGATCTAAGCGCACGAGTGGCCACACACATGTGCAGAGAGGAATCTTGCGAAGGCTTTGGCAGGGCTGCTGCCCAGGGGATGGCTCTCCCTGCATGTTCCAAATGGAACGACTAGCACTGGAGGCGTCCAAAATTGATCCCTCTCTTTTTGACTTTTATAAACCCCATCAGCGCTAATCCCTATTTTTAAAAAGAGGTATGGCCCTCTTGAGGATTTGTAAAAGAGTGGTATGGGATATGTCTTAATCCCGGGAGGAGGAAGAAGGAAAAAGGAAAGAAAAAACGGGTGGGATAAAATGTAGAGGCTGCATAAAGCATGATTAAATTAATAGAAGAGAATTGGTGAAAGGGAAACAATGAAAGTTATCATATAAGTAGAGAAGTAAATTAGGAATAAATAGCGGGCAAAGATACTGTAGATTGATTAATTGACTTCTAATCAATAGTAGGTCCTGAGGGGAAAAAAAGTGATATTTAATGAAGTTATTAGGCCCAAAGAATTATCTTATCTGTATTCGTGCCTTATAGTGATGTCGGAGGTGAGTCTTTAATTCTTATATTTGTTTAAGATTTTATAATATTTTGTATTTCAGAAACCTGGATTCGATACTAGCAAAGTCAATCAAGTTGAGCGAGCAAACAATCAACAGGAGCATGTAAATAAGACCGTTTTATCCAAAACAGTGAAAGTTTTATTTGTTCCAAATGCAGAAGGTCAAGGTATAAAGGATGTGGCCAAGAAGTTTTTAAAGGACGTAGTTAAGTAAGTACCTTATTTCAATGTACCTTTATAGTGGATGTAATTGAACGTAACTTCATAAAACATGGATGTGTAAATATTACAGGCATGACGACACACGTGACAGCTGCCCTCTGGGCTGGATCAAATCTGCGGGTAACTATAAGGGAACTACTAGCTTCAGGGTGAGTATTTAGTAAAGAAGAGTGAGGTAAATAAAAAAGTAGACACTATGCTATCATGAGATGAATGTAATATTTTAAGGCCGAGATGTCCTCTCTATTCTGGGACTTTTTCTTAACAAAAGGTAAGAAAAACATGATGGACTACAATAAGGACCATGAGTCGGAGATAAAATTGATAAGAGGCCAAACCGTTAAAGTAAGCGATCACGAGAATCTAAGGTAATAGTAAAGATAACCAAAGTTTAGTGTAGTAAGAAACCAAAGTCTGAGTTCAGTTTATTTCTGCGTATGCTCATCCGGGACTACTGTGACGACCATAAAAAGAAGCGGCCCGAAATAGCATTAAAAAATGGACACCTATCAATAAAGAATCGAAAGGATAACACTGTGAAGGTAAGATAACCAATATGTGACAAAAAGTTATAGATTGGATAGAAAAACTGAATTTATGTATTAAGAAATTCAAAGCAACAGAGTTGGCCATTCTTTTGGGATTAAATTATGAAAAATGGAACGGCGCTCCAATAAAGGACATGTTATCTGAGGAGGAGTTGCAGCGTTATAAAGTAAGCCAAGGATTTTAGACATAATAATTGAAATGTTAATAAACTAGATGAGCAATTAAGGCAAACGAACTTGTATGGGGATCGTTGTCCATCGAATCTTTACTTGAGTCCACTTCTTCGGACGATAAGAGTTCCGGTGATGCTAACCTTAACGAGGTACGATTAAATGTAAGCAACAGTTGAATAATTCAATAATCACGTAAATTGTAGGATCGCAAAGGAAGCCGAAAGAGAGGTCCACGTGATGACGGTAGCAATTCTCAAAAAATGGCCAGGCATGAAGACTTGACAACAGAATCTCAGTAAAGCAAGTGTTACAAATATAAACTAGCTAATTTGGTAGTAAGTAAGAAAATCAATTAAATAAATAGATTATAAGTTAATAAAGAGTTCGTTAGTGTATATGTTATGAAAAATAATATGAATGTAAACGTCAATCGACGCAAACAAGGGACCATTGGTCCCAAAAAGGTCACCATCGGTGACAAAAGAGGCAATCGCCTCAAAGAAAACAATACGATTTGATAACCCGATAAACGGACTGACATACACCTAGCTCGGGTTTCCCTCGTAGCTAGGTGAACGTCAGTTGTAAACACAATAAAAAACAAAAGCAAATAAGCAATATTCAAAAAATATTTACAAAGAAATAAATAGTGGTTCGTTTCGCCCCTAACTCAGACGAACCACATTATTTCCATCAATCCCCGGGGCTCATCAGTGAGTTGGGATTGACAGAAATAACCAAATATATAAAAAACAAAAGGAAGAAATTTAAAAGACCTATTAAAAGGTTAACTAGAGGGAAATAGGTACACACTAACACAGAAAAGAGTAAAGACTAGAAAATGGAGAAAGACTAGACTAGAGAAAAGAGTGACTAGATTCAAAAATAAGTGACTAGAAATGAATAGGGAGAAGAACTACCAACCAATCAAATTGTGGAAAAGAAAAGAAAGGAGTGATGAAAAAGAATGAGTATTGATATGTGGAAAAAGAGAAACAGAGGAAGAAGGTTAGAATCAAAGTGAATAGATAAAACAAAAGAAAAATGGCGAAAGGGTGCTGGAGCAAGTTTAAATAGGTACGAGATAGCAAATCACAAAAACTCACGTATGATACTCAGCGCACTGCGAAAGGTCCCAATTGGCTTCTTGCCAAAATTGTAACTGGAGCACGGTATTCCAAGGCTATAAAGACAATGCTATGAAATGAGTAATGGAAAAAAGGATAGGAAATGAGTCTCATAAGGAAAAAGTGTCCACTAGAGTATATCTAATGAAAAACATGTGGAAGTGTATGTTAGGTAAATTAGGTAAATTTAGGCTATTATACCACACACGTATATAACACGATATCTATCTAAATATTATGTATATAAACGTATACATACACACGCGAGTATTCCGAATGACTTTAGTGATATTTACATATCTTATCTATAAGAACAGAGCTTTATGAGGCCAACTGTATATTTGATGAGCCTATAAAGTTATTTTGTGAACTTGTACATGTATAAATACACTATATATTCTAATTACTATAAATAAGTTCTACAGGTTAGGAAGACGAGAATTTTAAAGTCTGTATGTGATTGCTAAAGTATTGTGTGGCTTGGTAGTAATAATGGAACTAAACAAGGTCGTTATCAAAACATCTTAACAAAGTATTGACAAATTTTTTCAAATTCTTATAGCTTTCTTCTAATCCGAACTTATAGCAGATAAACTTATTGTTACAGATGCACTTAAATTTAACAAAATATAATTAAAATAAACTCATCTTCATATTTGTTGGCTTTAAGAGTGTGTATCATTTCTTTAAGTTTGATAAGGAAGGTACTTTAATGTGCATCTGTATGCAATTCTAAGTGTTTCAGTATAGATGACTGATGCTTTATTACCTTTCGAGATATTAGTATCGTAATGAGGGAATCTGTTTACTTTGAATGTGAAATCGTCTGTTTTGTTGTAAAGCTTAGTAACAATATGACTATTAATTATCGAAATCGTTAAGTCCAAATAATCACTATTAGTTCCGGAATTTATGAGTCTTTTTCCATTCTAATTCTCCTTTATATAAACTGCTTGAAGCCTTTCTTCAATAAATTTTTCTTCTTGATTATGTATAATAAGTAAATCATCCATATATCTGTAAGGTATAAATAATTTATTTTTATCTAAACGAATGCTCTTTGCAAAATTGTATTCTAAGAACGAGAGAGTGAGGTCAGCCAATAAAGGACTGAAATTTCCTCCTTGGGGAACTCCTTTATTTTGCTTAAAGAAACTATCACTAAAAACACAGAAACTGTTCTTTAACAAGTACTCAATAAGATACAATAAATCATTAATAGTGTAGTGCTAATACAATTGCACCTTTGTATATTCTCTTGCAGCCTGCTGTATACATAACCCCTAATTGTATCGCATTATGGCCACGCATCTTGTATTGTTAAATTATTGAATACATAACATACAACAGTGCCATGGCCTATAGATCCTCGACGTTATTACTGCTCCCTGAACCCCGCTATATATTACGCAGTGCAGGTCTACCCACTCTCATCTCGCAATCTCCAGAATCTGACGTCATTGCATCGTCCTCGAGCTCAAGGAGGCCTACCATAACTGCTTCAGCCTGAAACCGCTGCAGCTTTTTCTTTGTACAACACATGTGCATGTTCGATCTCAAGTAGCAAACGCTTACGGTAATGCAATCTGAGGAATCAGGTTTTATGTGGCCTGCTCGTTTCAAAACAGGAAAAAAGACAACTGCTGTCAGATCCTCGCGGGTTTCAAAAAAATTGAAAAACTCGGCGGAAAATTTCCCTGAACAGCTGAGTCCCACGCCCCTTTCAGAAAAATGTAGACTACCGATTCAATGCAATACGACCTTGTCCTCTCCCGTAGAGCCGAATGAGATTCCCCAGATTGGAAAATCCTTGATCATGAATTCAATTTCAAATCAAATTCCACCACTCCCCGCGTTGGAGGGTCTCAATACGACCCCGTCACAACATTACCTAAGGGATGGCATAACAGTCCCTCTCCCAAAGCTGCAAATGCGAATCCCCTTTCTACTTGTACCGACAAGTGCGTGACCCTTATTCCGTGCCCTCTGAGCTCAAATCTGCTTTCATTGTCTGTAGGCTAACTCTCTTAACAGGGTTGCAATGGGCCCTCAACGTACTGTCAGGAAGATGGTCGCGTGATCGACTCCTCAGAAAACCTTTTTCTACCCATTTTCAGCACCATTGTCGGAGGACATTTCACATCACCACCCACAAACTTTGATTCATGCAACTGCTTGTACATGAGGAGTTTCCGAGCACTTCTTAACAAGTTCAGGTACTATCTACTTATGACCATTTGTTAATTGCTGTTTTCTGATTTTGGTAACAGTTTGCAAGAGAAGGTTTTCACAAGAATGCTTAGATGGGGGCAAGACTATTGGCCCCGGGCTTTAAAATGTGCTACCAGTTTCGCTACTATGTGGAAGTAGTAGCACACTAGTACAGGCCCGATAAGCAAGAGATGACTTGGCTGGCTCTTTGAGGAATCTTCAACGAGCGGGGGGGGGAGGCATCAAGTACATATATGTAGTGGGAGGTGTAGTAGCAAGAAGTACTGCTCACCACAAGCGAATCAGTACAAATCCAAGGTCGTGCGAACTCTAGGCCAGCCAGCCTCCCATCTCTTCGGAGCTAGTTGGTAACTGGTAGCAGACCTATTGGAAGGACGAGAGCACTGACTTTCACATCCAAGTCACCTCGAAAGTCATCGCATAGGCAAAGTCGAATTCCAAATGCTACCTTGGAAAAGATGAAAGTATAACAGAATGTGTCGCATCTCAGAATGGGACTGACCGAGGTTAAAGCAACAGTCCCAGCAGGGTGGGCGTGGTCGGAAACGACTGCAATCCCCTCGGCCGATTCCGACCACGCCCACTTCAGCTCCCTGCCTAGCGGCTTTCCAAGGTGAGTTTTTGTTCAGTCACACTTCTTACGTTCTTGACTAGGGGCTGAACAGCTCCGAAGTGGGAATCGGCCGAGGGGATTGCAGCCGTTTCCGACCACGCCCACCCTGCTGGGACTGTTGCTTTAAATACTCTACCTTGCTGCGCCTTTCGTACCAATACATCACCCCATCTATAAGGGAACATGTGTTTCTCAGCTCGACCTCCTGCCGTCCGAACTATTCGGGCATCCCTACAAAGTTCAGTAAAGGATGAATCGTGGCCCAGAACTCCTCACTGGGTCTTCGAAACCGAAATCGTGCATTTTACTCTTCCAACCATATGATATTCATTAACCCACATCCACTTCTAAGTTGTATCACCAAAGACGATAAATGTTCATATTCATTTATTAATGCATTAATTCACA
>MU874259.1:12346-40423 GCA_036418205.1 Ostertagia ostertagi
GCCTTCACAAGAATGCTGGGTTGTGAACAAAACTTTCGCCCCAGACGGGACTAGAACCCGCACCTCTTGCTTCCGGGCAAGTGCGCTACAAGTTACGCTACCGGGGCACAAAACAAAGACAGATATGACTTTAATGAAGACACCATAGGTCATCCGAACACGGCCAACTTTACCTTCTGTCTTCGACTCATTTCCCTCGCAATTGTTCATTTCACTCACGCATGTAAATGTTAACAATCGCTGATCATATCCTTTTCTCTTGACCTTATGGTTAGCACTACCATTAACATCGAATACTATCTAAAGGAACGTCTCCTTTTACAGGGTATGCCACAAATATTGCCCAACTTTTCTTGACTTCTTTCAAAATGGATGTATCTTCAAGAGGTTTACAAAATTTTAGCAATACATTTACATATTGAAAGGAATGACATTCATTGGATATGCTCCCTGTTGTTGTGAGTATGGCTCCCAATTGCTTCGAACGCAACTCTACTGTGGCCCGCATGGCATCCTGGGGTGTTCTCTTCGAAACTTTGCAGAGAAAAGGCTCCGGCTCATCCATGTGGATGCAATGTTTAGTGCAGGCTCTGCCCCCTAACATAGCCCACATAGGATGGTCCAGCACGCTGAAATCAAGGATAGGAGAGCCATTCGTTTGAGGATGTGAAATCGGAAAGAGTGTTAACAGCGCTCCTGAACAAATTTTTGCCTCCTATGCAGAAGCTGGGTCCTATTGAAAAGAAGGTCACTCCTCTTCAAGTGGCCAGATACCTTAGTAAGGGTTGGTCAACATCGCTATGTATGGGTATCCAGTTTTGTCCTCGTACCAACAGTCAGTAGTGGTGAGTGACCGGTAGTTGAGACCTCTGCTCAGACATGTCAGGATCGGCTGCTACTTGTAACGAATATTCCTTTCTCTCTTACTGGCTTCCTCAGAACCTCGTGCAGGCATCCTCGAAGTTTGGATACTGTGGCTTCGCTCCACAGTTTTGCCGTCTAAGAAAACGGGGTCCGCATCGCAAAAAAAAAAAAAACAAAGAAAAAGAACAACATCATGGCTTTTGCCCTTGACACCAGCTGTCGCAGTTTTTGGTCTCAGCTGCATTTTCTCTGGTTCGATTGAGCAGTGAGACTGCTCCCATCAAAAACGGCTATGAGCCAGTTCTGTTTATATGCACGGCGATATCCCACATGAATGTGTTTGGAAACTTCAGCGTTCTGGTCACCTTTTTCAAGGAAGCTCACGGGTATTGCGGTCGATCCACTTCATCACATTTTTCCTGAGATCTAAGATAGCATAACTTACGGGCGGTCGCAGCGGAGCCTATATATGGTTCTACTCTTCATTGCGCGTTAGGTCGCGGAGCGATTAGGATTCCAAAGAAGTGCGATATACATTACTGGATGTCTGACTTTTGGTTAGCTGTTGAGAGATTGGACATTCTGTTGAAGTTTAGGCGCACCACATAAGATGAAGGCCGGCCGGTAAGTCGTCAAATCTGTTTGGAATGGTATTCACAAGAGGAAAGGGAATGAAAGGTCTCCCAAACCTATTAAAGGAATCCTTACAGAAAAATCATAATTCTATTTCACCAAAATCAAGTTGGCTTTTAATCATATCCTTCTATTATATAAAGCGCTAACTTTGTGTGTCGGTTTGTGTATCTGTATGTGTGTGTGTGTGTGTGTGTGTGTGTATGTATGTATGTGTGTCCGTCCGCAAAATGAAGTGAGTGAGAAGGAAGCTCATGGGATAAACAAACCGCTAACAAATCGGGTAGCTTACAGGATTTGATTTAATATTACCAGATTAGTCCCCCGTCAACCGCCGGGACCTTCCTTTCCTGCGCAAGCTTTCTATCCTCCGCTATGGTCCCTTCCTCCTGTGACACCAACACCTCCTGGAAGTGACGCGTATGCAACACAATGGTGTTTCATACAGTAGAAGGGACACAATCATGATATGACGGTAGATTTTTCGCTTCCCTTCCTCATCCCCTTCCTCTCTCCACTGCCCTCCAGCTGCCACTGCAGCACCATGTGGAATGAACGGAAGTGTGCTAAGCAGGTGTTTATATAGCCCTGAGAGTGTTATCACAACTATCCTGCTACAAAACATTGATATCTCAAATCCTGTAAGCTACCCGATTTGTTAGCGGTTTGTTTATCCCATGAGCTTCCTTCTCACTCACTTCATTTTGCGGACGGACACACATACATACATACACACGCACACACACACACACACACACACATACAGATACACAAACCGACACACAAAGTTAGCGCTTTATATAATAGAAGGATAAAGCGCTAACTTTGTGTGTCGGTTTGTGTATCTGTATGTGTGTGTGTGTGTGTGTGTGCGTGTGTATGTATGTATGTGTGTCCGTCCGCAAAATGAAGTGAGTGAGAAGGAAGCTCATGGGATAAACAAACCGCTAACAAATCGGGTAGCTTACAGGATTTGAGATATCAATGTTTTGTAGCAGGATAGTTGTGATAACACTCTTAGGGCTATATAAACACCTGCTTAGCACACTTCCGTTCATTCCACATGGTGCTGCAGTGGCAGCTGGAGGGCAGTGGAGAGAGGAAGGGAGGATGAGGAAGGGAAGCGAAAAATCTACCGTCATATCATGATTGTGTCCCTTCTACTGTATGAAACACCATTGTGTTGCATACGCGTCACTTCCAGGAGGTGTTGGTGTCACAGGAGGAAGGGACCATAGCGGAGGATAGAAAGCTTGCGCAGGAAAGGAAGGTCCCGGCGGTTGACGGGGGACTAATCTGGTTAATAAAAAGCACGAAAAATTGGTATTCGTTTGGTAAAAAAAATTCGGAAAAACCGAAAGGGCTGCTACGCGTTCAAAGTAGCGCCGCACATCTGCCACAAACGCTGGACGACGGAATGCTCCCACTTGATTTTTGTTGTTGTGCCTTCACTAGAAACTCTTTCTGGCCTTTTGACTTATTGCATTAACATCTCACACTTCTACTCCATATTCTATCGATCGATTTGTCTCTACTCTCCAAAATCGCACGCTTTAACCCGATTCTTTCATTGCGTCGCCTGATACGTAGCCGCCCCAAGGCGGACTTCTTTCCATGCCCGCCTTTGGCTCCGCGCCACTTACCTTCGATTGTCCAGTGTAGTTTTTGTAAGTTTGTTTCTCTTCGGAAACCGAATCTTCATGCGTGAAACTTTGTGTGCTGTTTCCAGTGATCACAACTGACACATTCATGTTGAAAGAATGCAAGAATTTTCCGCGCAAGATTCCTTTAAGTATGAGCGTTCTATAGAATTTAGGCTTAAAATGTGGTGCAATATTTATGGGACACCCTGTATTTCATAAGCAATTACATTTCGATAATTAGTGGCAAAACAAATCAATTTATTCTTTATTCACAGTAAACTTCTTTCCTATTCACGGTCTTAGTTATGAATTCAAATAGCATGCGTATGCTGAAGACATATATTATTAGAGAAGTAAGCAGTGCTTACTGCAGCACACAAAATAATATTTGCAAATCAAACACAGGTGAATAGCTCATCATCTAGTTTAACAATGTCAGTAGTGGCAGTAAATATGATTACCACAGCGTGAAACATAACCTTAGCAGATCAGACACATACCAAATTGTCAGGGTAAAAGTTAGGATGATTCAATAATAATGCCTACAAAAAGCAAATCATAGTGGAATAAATCGGGGCTAAGTCAGTTAAACACGAAACTGAGGTCGAGTATTTTGTGAACCACCAGCGCTCGATGTCGATCGCGCCTGAAAAATCTTCTCTTGCGCACATACAATGAAAATGTAAACTAAGCTTAACTGAACTGGCAAATTATAGATTCTTGCCGAAATATGATGCCCACAGCAGCAGTACCCAGCAAAGGACGGGGATTTGTCCTGGGACTGCTGCATGGGGGACCCAGATTACACAATGATATGTGGGAGGCCAAGAATACAACGCAGTAATTTTATCATCCCAGAAGAATAAGTTCCATCGCTGTTGTTGAATTCGACCCCATTCAGAGAATAGCTATGAGGAATGATTCGAAAACTAACCAGGAAAGCTCTTCAGGTCATTGAGTGCCTTTTCAAAACGGTTTGTTCCCTTGAAAAGTGAGACTTTCCAGTTTTTAATAAATAAACTCTACTGCATTTGAAGCGTCGAATAGTTGCATTTCGGAAACTTTTTGTTAGATGAATTATGTTAGCTATTTATGAGCCCAAGAACATGAAATTCAGAGAATGCAAGAATTTGTCTCTAGTGGGGATTGAACCGCAAGCTCTGGTTTCGACATGGTTTTTTTTTTAGCTCTACCAAAGTCGCTCAGAAAGAATTGTTCTCAGTTTTGTGCTCCCTGCGTATGTCTCTGCAGCATGCAAAAAACTGTATTGGAAAAGCGCTCTATATCATGGAAGATTTCTCTGGTATTTCAATGTATTATTTTTTGAATAGATCTAACCCTCACAGTGCTCAAGGAGCCAGGACGGCTGTTGCTGCTAGACATCATCCGCTCAACCATTGTCTTCACATATCGCAGACGGCTCATGAGTGCCTGGAAAAATAATCATAAACTACCATAGAGCACTAGCCGTGAAACCATATAAAACAAATAAATAATGAAACCAGAACAGGAAGTAAGAGGGAAAGTAACAAGTAGATCCGCCACCTTTGTACATCCATGACTTTGCAGATGTGACAACTTATAGACACGGAAATTTCTGTGCTCATCAATGTATGTAATCGCTCCCATCAAAGGACAAACGATCGTCTTCGTGTGATCCTGCGTATTGAAAATGTAAGATCATGATTTCCAATCGACGTAAAAAAAAACTCACTTCAAAGAAATTAATCTGTAGTGTTCCATTAGATAGATGCAATACTATTGCAGACCGTGTTCGGAACCAGTACCGAAGAACCGGAAGACGTGCCAAATCATCACCATCCTTGAATTCGAAATGGTAGCCATTTTATAGTTCACTTCACAAAAGGGTACTGGACTTACTTTCTTTACTACGTGGGCTCCTGCTTTTATTAAATGCTCGTTCATATAAGCACGGAAATATTTCAACAAAGTAACCTTAAACATAAACATTAGCATAACTACGACCAACTAGAGGGTTTTAAACGCTCACCTTTTTAGCTAAAGTATCGGGATAAGACTCTATACCGTAATAGTTTTCTGTCTCGTTTTTCTCTATATACGTCAGTTCATTGCCAGCCTCATCGAGTACCAGCTTCGAACTATCATTAAACAAGGACTCCAACCTGTAAATGAGCCTATTTTTTGCTAAGAAAACACCATATGCTATAGAACTTTCAAGGTTCCCCATGAATCACAATGAAAAAAAAGAAATGGAATCGTATCGCATTTTACAAGGTATTTAGTATTCTGCCGATGCAACGTTTCAAAACGTTCGTCAATTTTCATGATCTGATTCCCACTTAATGTTAAACAACCCTTACCGAATTATCACAAAGCTGATATCCAATTCCGTACTTATCGGAGTAATCAACCCATTTACTAATCCAGAATATAGGCATAGCTTCAGGAGCTTCATCTTCCACTCGCAATTCTCGCTGAAACATGCAGCGTATTAATTATGCAGCAGCTTTGTATTCGTTACTGCATCACTTACGTCCGCAACTCTTGCATTACAAAGTGAGGAAATCTGTTCGTACAGCTCGGACAAGTAACCATCTTCTGGCACTTTGGCAACACCCAGCCTTGAAGTGAGGAATACGCATAGATTGAGATTAAAATAAGCAAAATGTTTTACCACCTCTATCGACACGTTCTCCATCCATGGCCTTGTTCTCAGGAACAGCATTCAAAGCACGGGCGTGGCCAGTCATCAGATCTTGTCTATAATCGCATATACCGTTCGTTATTATTATCATATTACGTTCAATCCTATTTATTTTGTAGTTTGACATACTTCACCAACTGTTTAGGACTGAGAACACCAGCAGGAACTCCTCGCTTGTCGGAGGTATCAAGAAGGCCAGACCCGAATGATTGGAGAAATGAATATATGGATACTGGACTAAAGGTATGATCATATGATCGCGAACCTCGCTATGACGATTGAACTTCGGTGCCATTGTAAGGCAGGAAATTGGAAGTCGTGTTGGCATATAACCAGAACGGAAAAACTCATGGGCCAACACCTGTTGAAGAAAACATTATAAACGAACTTAAATGGAACAGAATAGGAACTCGAAAATAATATCAGAGGAGAGTTAGCAAAACAGCAGTTTCATCCTACAAAGCAATGTGTCTTGAGTAAAACTAAATCTTTCTTTCTACGGAAATGTTAAGGCAGACTTCCTTCTCAATTCGAGACTGAATCCAAAAGAAGAAAGAAAAAAAGTGTAGTAAAATCAGCTTTCGGGACATGATCATTTTTAGGGGCCTGATGTGTTGTCTTCATCAGATCAGGTATGTCTATGTGAATAATAATGTTACCTGTTCACGGTGGGCGTCTTTTGGCAGGATCGGACGCCAAAGAGTTCGGATGAGATGACCTGAACAAACCTTGAACACGGGGCGTTTGATGGAAACAGCGATATTGAATTATTTTCTTATCGGCGTAGTTCCTGAACAAGTAAAATCTTAATGGCGCTATCGAATGATCCGTGCTAAAAGGTCATGACAAAGCTGAAAAACTAATCGTCGGTGTCCGAAACTGACTTTTGTAATCACTACACACTGTAGTATTTATAGTCATTTCAGCTTCAGCTCATCTCAACAGCGAGAACAACATATGGGGCGGTATTCAATCCTTCCCCCGGGGAATGTATCCCTCCTCTTGATTCAATCCTCTGGGGGGACAAAAAAGGGTTGCGTCATAGGACCTAGCATACCTCTGTGTTTCTACCTGCCAGACAGTTAGAGCAGCGCTACTACCCTCCACTGATGAAGCACTCTTTTCCCTGAGGGGTCGCGCTGCTCTAACTGTCTGGCAGGTAGAAACACAGAGAGATGGGCGAAGGTCCTATGGGCTTGCGCACGCATAGTCGGTCGTCCGACAGCAACGATCGCAACTGTCTGACTGTCTAACTGTATCTAATGGTCGAATACTCAGGCAAGTCCGACGATCGATACGCATCCAATGCTGTGCGACAGTTACGACCGTCCGACGACTTTTTTGCGTCGCCGTATGACGCAACCCTTTTTTGCTCCCCCCCCCCAGAAGGAGTGAATTACAGAGGGACGATTGAATACGCCGCCCGCGAGATTTAGAGAACTACAAAAGATCAAGGAAGGGGTAAAGAAATTGCCTAAAACAAGAAAGAGCTTAAAAATGACCAGAAAAAAAATGCCTCAGGTTTATGAAATGTAACTGCTCATTAAACAAAAATAAGGAAGGGGAAGGAGAATTAAGAACAGAGAAGCGAAGCAAGCCTGATACAGCGACGCCAAAGAATAGACCGGATTTTTAGCAAACCCACGAAAAAAAAAAAGAACGTGACTGGGATCAAGAGTATTAACTGCAGTTTTACGAATGGTTTCATTTGGGAGAATTCGAGAGGAGAGGGGAATCATATGATGGGAAATTTTCAATACTGCTCAAGCATTCGATAAACCTCTAATGGTGAGAAAGAAAGCGGGCAGGGGGGGGGGAGGTAGAACAAAAAGTCACTGTGCCCATGGTCCGCATCACCAAACTTTTCGTCAAGCGTGCCACCGGTGATGCAAGTTTTACACCAAAATTCCCTTAGATGTCCTCCCATAAGCAGAAGCAGGCTCGCGTTCAATGTCCTCACTGTCTTCACACCGCCCCCCCCCCTAATCTCAAGTGGGCCTGCTGTAATTTCTCTCCCCCCCCCCCCCCCCCCCCCCCTGAAGCTACTACGGAAATTCTTTGCATCATTCATTGTTGGATAGATTTCTAGAGAAATTGGCTCAACCCTTGCAAGCCCCTTCTTGACCAGCGTTTTAGATAACGTCCTAATGGTCCACAATTTCGACTCGTTGAGCTCGAATCGTGCACCGCACATTCAATGGATTTCTTTCAACTTGAGTGGAACTATCCTTACTGTAGAGCACTTTTTATACATACGTGAGACTCACCTTTAAAGATTTTGTTTCAAAAGGAGGGCGTCCGAAAAGTAAAGTATACAAAATGCAACCTATTGCCCATATATCGACTTCGAACGAGTGCCCTTTTTTATCAAGTACTTCGGCTGGAAAAATACATCGTACATGGAAAATTAGCCTCAAAAAAGTCAAAAAGGCTATAGATTCAATAGACTTACGAGCTATGTAGTTCGGTGTGCCACACAAGGTTTTCTTGCGTTCTCCTTCCATGTCTACGGTAGTCGCTAGCCCAAAATCACCTATTTTGACCTGGAAATGTTTGAAGCGTGTTTTGTACCTCTCCGATTTTCGTCAACAAATAAAATTACAAAGTTCAAAAATTGAGTTTTCAAACCTGGAGATCGCCATTGAGGAACAGATTTCCAAGCTTTAGGTCGCGATGAATCACTTTCTTATCATGGAGGTAGTCGACTGCTAGGCATACCTCAACAAAGAAAAACGAATCACCAGGGACGAAGGACATTCGTAACCGCCAAGACCAAAATGCCTTTAAATATTGATACCTGGTGTACGAAATACCGTGCTTCCGGTTCAGTGACTGATCTTCTTCTCTTATGCAATTCCATTAATGATCTACGGGCGCACAACTCCAAGGTGATGTAAACATTATCACTGTCTTCGAAGAAATTATAAAGCTGCACCACATGCGGATGGCTAAGGTTACGATGAATTTGAACTTCCTGAGTCATCTGCAAGTAGGAAATATAACAGAATAAAAATTGGTAGTTTGGTAAACCATAACGAACCAACCTTCTCGCGTTGGTACGGTTTGACAAGCAATGTCTTTGAGACAATCTTGCCTGCGAACACTTCATTCGTCGCGGCATTGGTGAGCTCGTAACACCTTGCAAAACCTCCCTTTCCAAGAAACTTCCCTCTTATATAAGTGATGCCACGTTCTTTATCTATTATCCGCTCTGGGACCTCCTTCAATGGAGCCTTGTCCATTCTGTGCACTTCACTTCTCTGAAAACGAGCAAAACTATAATGAGAGCAAAACCATAATGACATTTCTGAACAGTAAGTATGCAATTTGAAATAGCAGATGAAGAAAGATTGAGGTGGATCAGTAAACTACGATTACAGTAATTCAGATTGTACAAAGCAAGGATGCTCTGGATCAAATACAGCATTCAAAACATGCAATGTCGGCACATTCCAAGCAACGAGATCATCCCATCATTTTACAATTTCTCGAACATCTCGAAATTATTAGCTCCAGTCAACAAAGTATTTGCTGGCCCGCTCTTCCTTCAGGACTGGTACCGCCTCACCAGACCCCTACAAGTTGGATGCTATCTCCAGATCGTCAACACTACAACCCCCCACCCTCTTATTTTTGTCGAGCCAGTCCACGGCACACTCCTGGCAGTCGGTTCAGTAAAAAGAACTTCAGGGCTTTCCATGAAATAGCTTTCTCATGTGAACGCAGGTGATAGTGAAGAATGAGAATCACTTACCTCGTTACCTAGATAAGGAATCATCTCTCCGCCAGTCTGCCAAGAAGAAAAAGCCTTCTGGCGGCCGGACGGAGCAAATAGCGAGTGAATGAGAATATCATCTCCATTTTGAAGATGGCATAACATTTCTATTTTTGTTCTAAATCCTCTTTGCTTTCCTAGCCCACACCACGAATCCCATGCACAGATGAACGTTGTTCAATCAACGGTTCGAAAACCAGCGAGAAAAATGCAGACCGTCACTCGCTCACCCCTAGTCGACTGAATAACTTGGTGAGAGGTCAACTGAGTGGGTATGGAGCTTACCAGCTTTGACTGAAGATGAAATGAAGCTCATGATGGCACTCTACAATTCTCCCACACTTCATATCGGCTTCGCTTCGTTGTTAGAAACATTTTCCCATTCCCATAAGAAACAGAAGAATCTTTGATAAGATAGAGGAGTAGCTTGATATCAATTTTTCGGGAAGGGGAATTTCAGAGAAACCATTATTTCCGAAATTAGCGTAACATCACCATCGAAAGAATCAAAAATTCCCCCCCCCCCCACTGACTGCTTTAACAGTCCGTACACCATTTAGCTCGAGAGGTGAATAAATACCGTTGATAGTGCGGACCAAATAGATATTTGGGAAAAGTCGACGCAAAGTGTTAGCCAGCAAAGATAAGAAACGATTATTGCCGAGGCGTCATATATTTGCCTTAAGCGTTCGGCGTAGGAAGAAAATAAGTCGCAGGAATTACACCCTATGGAACAACCTCAAAACTACACATTCTATGGTTATTACTTGGCACTGCTATAAGATTAGTTATCTCCAGCTATATTGAGTAATCAGTACAACAAGTAGGCGAATATTCACAGAGTCAGAAATTTGTTCATGGACGACTACTGTGTTACACCGAATTGAATTCATTTCTAACTGTATAAAAACTACCCGAATACCAAAGCACATTCCTCATTGATCGAAAAAGGATACAGAAGACATTAAACCAGCGAAAAATAGATCAATATCTGAACAACAGTCTCAAATAGGACTACATTACAGTTCAAATATTTGAGAGCTCCCGCCGCATGTTTTAAAGGTTCGTGCCGATTCGCACTGGAGCAGGTGCAGGGCCTTAACTGTAGAATCGAAGATCCGCCACAGAAGCGGACCACGATCCTGCCTCATTCAATTGAAGTAAGTAAATATGAGAGTTGTCTAAGTATTCATAGCATCTAAGCTCGATGAATTGAACGCTTCATGAAGTACTGTGTCGGAGAATGTAAAGGCCCCTTTCAAGAATTCCACCTCTATGTCTTCTCATTACAATTCCACACAATTGTTCGTAAATATGTACAACAACCAAGGGAGGCTTGAAATGAACTAGTAATTCTTTTCTGGAGATGTAGGGAGGGTCTCATCGCAGCAAGGGGGGGAGCATATGTGATGACTGTTCATATGCAGTAAGTAAGCAGTTTTTCAGGGGAGGGAAGCCATTTTTTTTTTGCTTCGGGTGGTGTAAAAGGTAAGCTCAAAATGGTTCACGCACGACTCGAGGTTCCCTCCCCTTGCAAAAATTGTAGATTTTTTTTTCTGTACGCCTGACACAGCTGTCACATCACATCACCCCCTTACTGGATGAGACCCTATAGGGATTGTAAAAAGTGGAATTTTTCCAGTTCGCGCAGTGATAAGGTTAGATGTCGGTCAGACTCGGATTGCAACGGCCGATGGACAAAGTTGACGAGCGGGACGCGATCGCCTCATCTCTTGTCGGCATCGGCGTTGGACAATCGCCGGTCTGAACCGCCATCACTAACGTGTCAACGAGCCCCTCAGATCCTTCCCTTTATGCATCTGGACGGATAGCGGTTTAGCTGCAAAGAAAGCTCTGTGCCTCAGAACCGATTAAATACAATTCTTCTTAACTAAAGGACGTTTGGTTGCGAAGAACTACGATGTCAGGGGAAAAAATTATACGCGCATTCTCCCAGAATCATTAGGAAATGTTTCAAGCCATTGAAACGTTCAGGTGTTTGAAGTGCACCATTTCCTTTCTCATTCAACCCAGATGTCTGAAAAGGGTTCACCCACGTATTGTTTCGCGAATAGTTGGCAATAGTTTCAGGATTCAACAGAAAGCTAATTTGTTATATCAATGGGACCCATTCTATTGTCTTTACCGGAAATGACGGTTTCATCAGATTTCGTGGCTTCTGTCTTATCCTGTCCTGAATTGCACTGAACGAATCCTTCCCCATTGGGAAGTGAGTTCGAAGCCAATTTCTCTGAAAAGAAGGACATCAAGGCGTCTTTATTGGAACGGGTTATTTTGATCTGGAAGTTAGAAGTGAAGCTCCACCATGTCGGTTTAGTATGAAAGCACCTGACTCATTTCCATTAGTCACTCACCGCAAGTTCTTTCCTTAGATCTTGATTCTCCAATGGAAAGCGAGTTCCCATAGAAAACCTTGCCTGAAAGGTAAACTGTTGTTCATAAAACAGCCCTTATCCGAATGGTGGTGAACAGTTTGCTGATTTATGGCCGGGGCCTAGGAACTATTTTTGTCTCCATCGGGTGAACTCCGGCTTGACAAAGGGAATACCGAGGGAGAGAGGCAAAAATGGACGCTTTAAAGTTAGCTTAGTCACACTCCTTACAACGCTTGCTCAAACTGTTCACTTCCAACTGGAAATTAAACACCATATCGTATCTAATAAATAGCTACGTAATAGATTTTCTGCGGGTGTCTTCAGAAGAATCGGCCGTGGGCACACTCAACAAGTCCCGAATCCACATTCATGCCATTGTCTGAAACGTTAGTGGCTGGATTCGTGTACATAAAAGGCTACCACCTCTACGAAAAACTGTTCTACTATTGAACATATTATGTAGCTGCTGCAGGCTTAAGCAAATACTATAGCGAGTTTGCCAACGGTGTCATGATTCCTGTTGTGAAGTCGTAGGGGAAAAAAAAACCAAAAATAAAAAACCAAGTTTAACGAGGATTTGCTTCTGCCTACTTGAGAGGTTCCCAGAATGTTCCACCCGTGGACTTTCCATCCCAGATATCTCTTTCAGATGAAGTTCGATTTTCAGCACGATGTCTCAGCGATTGGTGAGAGGCCTACCGTGAACGCGGAACCCAGTTAGCGCATAGGGGCAGACCGCGGAGTCACAAAAATTATGCATGTTACAGGTGCCGCGGGTGAATCAAGGGGATGTAGCCCTTTCTACAGCGCTATGTAATTTATACAAGTTATTTCCACTAGCCCATGTCCATGCCTGCGTGTGTTGTGCGCTCTGGGTGTGTGCAGTAGGTATCCTCCATGCAGTAAAAAAGTTGCATATAAGTTACTGGGGAATGTGGGAGGCGACCCGGAGTCGCCCATAAAAAGAAACACATCAACTCCTAGACAGCAGGCTAACCACCTGGAGCTTACCCATCTCCACGGCAGTCTTGCAAGCTACTCGTGGGTATTCTGATGTGTGGAAGAAAGTAATACGGATCGCCCCCAATCACCTGAACCTGAGGGAACCCCCAATACGGCAGCGTTGAGGAGGTCTGCTCAAGAGAGGCCGACGTAATCTAAGGACCCAAACGGACTGCCAATGACGGAGGAGAAAGACGCTCTCAAAATGGACGCTTTTATCTGAAGCCACGTCGAAGGCCCGGCGATGCCAGTCAGAAAAATCAGGTACGAAGTCATCACTTTGACTGGGACGAGAAATTGTCGCCCACTACGCGCCTTTCTGACATTTGGAAAGAACTTCTCTCGGGAACATGCGACAACAGAAGCGGTTGGCGGTATGGAATGCCTTCGTAAATACGCACTTGGCTATGAAGATTAGTTTTGAGAGTCTTACAGCTTGAACCAGATCTCTGATGGTTCAACTCCTGCTTCGAGGATCTTCGCCGCCCACGCACCAACATCAAGCTACGACGAGAGGAGCCTCGAAGCACTCTGCATGGGGAGAAGTACGACGATGACTTTGAAGAAGGTACATGTGATCTTCACTTCTACAGAAAAGACCATACGTTCTTCAAAGTCATCGTCAGCGACTTCAGTGCTAGGGCTGGCTCGAGAAGAACTTGGTATAGGCAGGGCGAAGATCTTCTGAGATCATCACGTTCGGGACCAGACCTACTAAACTTGGTGGGTCAAAGTTCAGACGCCCTCTCACCACATCACCAAATCTATCTATGGCTTGGGAGCAGCCTAGTGGCAAATTCCATAATTTCATAGATACATCACATCATCTTCGATCGAAAATTCCACCTGAAGTCGCTGTTGCTTGCGAAGATTTACACTGGATCGGGCCATCGTATTCTTCGCGCAAAACTCCATATTTTCGATGTGTGGAGAACGGTCCCGGGATCAAGAAGCAGAGCTCCAAAATTTTTGTCAATTGAGATCACTTCACATCTTCGCTCGCTTTATGGGAGGATTGCGACCTGCCCACGTATAATCTGAAGCAGGATGGGTGCGACCCTCCTCCACCCCTCCCTTTCAAAGCTCGACAGACCATATTGTCCATGAAGATATGCACAACACCTGGTTCCGGCAGTATAGGACCAAAACAGCTAGAGAATCCACCTCCAAAGTTTTCGTCAAAATGGCTCATCTTTTCAGGCGCTATTTATCGGTATGCAAGAGAGTTGCATACCGACTGATAGCGAGTGAAAAGACTTGCCTGTGATTAGCGATAGTTGCACTGTGGAAAACTTGGTTGCTGTACAAAGAGAGAGTTGCACGACATTGGCAACTATCGCGCGGTCCAGCCGTCCGTGGTATACAGTCATATTCACTCGAGTTATCCTCAACAGGCAGGGTGTGCAGAACACTTCATGAAGGACAGTCATGAGAGCAGCAAGATTGCTGAAAGCGTTAAGCACGATTAACCATATTCCTACGGTTACTGACCATAAGCTCATTAAAGTTTTATGAGAGTGAGCTGAGATGTCTCATGCTTCATCTTGGAGAAATCTCTTGACTTTGTGGAGACAGAAGCGGTCCATTGAACCCATGTGCAACCAGAGGCTCCTACGTAGAGCATGAGGATTCTTCGTGAGCTCTACAGCAACTTTACGACCAGAATCTCACCATTCTACAAGGAGGTCATCATCGACGTCAAGAGAGGGGTCGACAGGGCGACACCATCTCGCCCAAACTCTTCAGCGCCGCTCTCGAGAACGTCCTGCGTCATGTGGAAGTGGAAGACATTGGAGCAGTGTGAAATCGGGGAAGATTTGCTGACAACTCGTCGAGGATTTTCGCCTGTTCAGTCACGCTCTCTCGCGCGGACATTCACTCTCGCCATGCGCGAGCCGTCTGTGCTCTCCGCGCGTACATTCACTCTTCCCACTATTCTCACACCGTACAGTAATGGTCGAGGATTTCCTCGCTCGTTACTCACAATGCATGGGAGCGAAGGTCGACGGTCTGTCACTACTACACCACCTTCGGTTTTGCTGACGACATCGTTCTTATAACGCCGAACATCGAGCAAGCGGAGCGAATGCTGGCTGATTTCGACTGCGCCTGTGGTAAGGTCGGTCTACAGCTGAACCTAACGAAGACGATGTTTATGAGAAACGGATTGGTTCCTGATGCCCCATTCACGCTCAACGGAACGAACATCACCGTAGGCTACGTGTACCTAGGTCGGGTAGACAAGCTGATGAACGACTAACAATAAGCTTCAGAGTTGAGCGGAAGTGAGCGGCATGGGGCGCATTAATTTGGTGATGCAGTGAAGAAGACAAAGTCTTCGGCTCCGTGCCCACATCAACCACTCTGCAGCCTTTCCTGCCTGCAATTGGCGCCCTCATAAGGAATCACTTGAGTTTCCAGAGTTCCGCTCAACGCTCGAACATCAGGAACACTGTGTTTCCGCCAAGTACATCAGTCAAGCATACCTCTGACACAGCATCATCGCTTATTCTGTACATTTGTCCCGCACGCCCACTACGCTACCCTCGTGCCGACCTTCATCTTCGGCTTCGGCGCGGTGTCTCTGAATTGGTTATCTGCAATATCTCATACTGCCTAGAGAGCCTCATTCAAAAGCGGCCCTCTTTTCTTCCTGCACCGAAAAATCAGTGAGCGCTACTGTATCATCTTGAACCCCATATTGACGTCCTCTTCGCTATCATGGGATGTGTCTTTTGAACCTGAAAGCAATCGGTCCTTTTCTGCTGAACTGGCGGTAAAAGTAACCTGAGCAGGTTTTCACTCATATGAATGATTGGGTCATGCGTTGTAAAGACGAAATTTTGGTAGGTATAAATAGCTTCGACAGTTTTCTGGAGGGTGGGGGGGGGGAGGCAAGAACATCTATTCATTTACTGGCTCATCTATCACATCACATTCTAATAAGCATCAATTACACCTACGACGCACATCAGGAAATGTTTCGTCTCACGGGGGCCGCTGATGAAAGTTTTTCAGCAGAACAATCCTAGACGTCTCGCGGCATACGTAATAAGGCGAGGCCCTGTTTCGGTACCGATCACCGTCTTCAGAATTTGACGCCGTCAGCCATTGCTGCAGTCAGTCGAAGAGGCTTACAGTGCTGCTACACGATCTCCTCAATCAGTTGACTCATGGTTAGTTCCCCGGAGAGAGTAGCTCTCGATGTGCAAGACCTTTCCCAACCAGCGTTTCAGATGACGCCCACGACCATTCGAGAACGTTGTTTGGCTTCGAAACCGGTCGCGCGTGTTCGCGTGGCGACATCATTGTGATGTTGTCAATTTTAGAAAGCTATGACGTATTTCTTTTGAATCATCATAACAATGCTCTGAAATTTTGCCAGTTGAAGCATTCCGGTTCGTAACTGAGTTGCGTTCCAAAATGTGGAGTAACGGCGCTTCACATGTCTTGGAGGGGGGCGGGGGGGAGGAGAAGGGACATTCAGATACTGGGCATAAAAAAACCGCTCGTGGGGTGACACTAGGTACTGGACCTCAAAGAGGGGAGGAACACCAGGAGAACAAAATTATCATGACATCTCTCCCAGATCCCTCCGGCGCTATCGCCAGTATATCATACGCAGAGTATCCTCCAGGTATAGGCTCAGAAATAGCCAAGAATCCGAGGAAAATAAAAATGGCCCACGCACTCTGAAATCTCCTCCCCCACCCAAGGCTTTGTCCGGCTTTAACGAAAAGGATTTTTACGTAGTTTTGAGGCATTGCTACCACAGTACCCCTGTATATTGCGATAGCGCTTCCCTTCCCCTAGTTGAAGCTTAGTTCAGGCACTTTGAGTGGCTCACTCACTTGACGTCCCCTCCCCAGAGTCATAGGTGCTGAGAATGAATTCTTCTTTGTCCCCTCTGCATTTTTGCCAAGCATCAAATACTATAGATTCTTGGCCTTTGTAAAGCCAAAAAGTGAATGATTGCTTATTGGGACGTCACGCGCTCCCATTTGATGATGACGTCTGTTTTGGAAACAATGGATAGCTTCCGCTGTGCATTTCCGTGCGCACAAATGTCCAGCTCCATCTGATCCAACAGAGAGCTAGCAATATAAAGCGCCAATCTACTATACTGTTCCTTGCCAGATGTTGACACTTGCGTTTGTGTTGTTCGCCTTCATTCAGCCAGTACTGCTTGCCGCACAATCGTGGAAAATCAACGAGAAATCATCCGCTAAACCGCTCTACGGAGACATGAGTGAGTTCACCGTACCTTACCGGCCACTTCGTTAGCGTTGATATTGTACCGTCCGTTGTTCATCCTTTGAAGGGAATTCGCACAAGCGACCGACCGTAAGAAGCGCTGGGTAGAAACTGAAACTCCAGAAGTGTTTTCGTTATTGATGCATACGATAACGATGGCGTAGCACACATCATCATATATCAAACACTTATACTCCATGGGCCGTATGCTATCCTTCCCCGAAGCTAGGTGATCCAAAGTTTCCTTTAAATTTATTTGTTTTGAACGATATAGTTTCTTCATTTTCAGTGCATGTTTACTTTACCTACATACATACATTAAATGTAGGCCTTTATCAGGGCAATCCCAGTTGGGAAGACAGAGAAAATTTAAAGGAATTTTCGTCCCCTAACCCCTTCGGGGGGGGGGTTGGGATAGCATACGGCCCCAAATCTCGAAGTCAGATTAGGCGTGTCTATGGGTTTGACGTGGCGGCCGCCGCACTTGATAGAAGTTGCGCGGATAAGCTGCTTCCAGCCAGGGTCAACCGTGCGTTGCGCAGATTTCGAATTTTTTACGACCCCTCTCTTTCGAAGGGTATCAGTACGACCCCCATATTAGCTATTGTGTTTTTACATATTTTGGCCCATCATCGGTGTATGGGCCGTCACCGACATGGAGAGGTGGTGGACAGTGGTAAGTCCGCGCGCTTTGTCTCGCTCAGAGAGACGGGAATCGAGGCAACATGAAATTTTACTCATTAAATAGAAGCAATTTCCAAATTTTTGCGTAAACCTAGGCATGTAGTAATCGCAGAGATTTCTACTTTCAGAAACCAACCAAGTTTTTCGAACTCGCAAATCTCCTTTTTTTATAAGCTGAATAAATAATCCTTGCAGCGTTACTATACGAAACTCTTTATTTAAAAGGTTATATCTTTCTTCAAAAGCGGTCTCATGGGATGGGATATAAAATTATAAACTCCAAATTGTTTTCTTTCTAAAAAGTTTTGAAACTTATGCAAATGTTCAACTTCAAAAAAATCGTCCCGTTGTTCCGTTTTTTGTGCACACGCGAGTTTTCATCATTCAAACATTCATAACTTCCTTCACTATCAACTCTCTTGCAGATTTAAAAGCTATTTAGAAACTAAACTAGCGGTATGAGGCATTTTTCCAGAGATCACTTTCTCAAAATAGCCCCGTCCCGTTGTTCCGCTTTTTCCAGTGGCTTTTTGGTCGATGAGAAACGCGCGAGTTTTCGTCATTAAGATGTTTATAAGTTCCTTCCTAATAGACTTTTTGCAGATTCTCAAAGCTAATCAGAAACTAGAAGATTGACCCTTTTGAACAGGTATCAAGATCTCTCTAAATGACAATTCTTTCGAAAAATCGTCCCGTTGTTCCTTTTTCTCCCTCAATGGTTTTTTTATAAGACCAATTCCGGTGAAACGCGACTTCCTGAGCTTCGAAATAGTCATTACAGTTTCTTCGAATCGCACATTGGAAAGTGGTGAAGAAGACTGAAATCAACAAGATCAGTCCTGAATAGCATTTGCTAGAATTTCGCGGTGCTTATGGCAGGAAAACCTTTCCCCTGCCATAGGTTAGCGCTCAAGAGGTCAATCAGCCAATTTCCTGCCTACTTCCTCAACGTTCATTTGTTCCAAGAGCATGGGAGTTTTGTCATGGAAGAATTTCTCGCTTCTTTGCTCACTTGCGCACATGACGTATTTTGTTGAGAAAATCTCGCTCTGGAATGCGCCATTCGATCGTCTGTGGCGCGTAGTAGGCAGTGATCCCCTCGTTGTTCCTTTGCGCAACGGGCGGTTGATCCTGCTTCCAGCACGTTTCTTTGCTGATATGTAACGGAGTATGTTAGAAACAGCTTATCCACGCGGCTTGTGCAGCGACGGCCACGTCAAATTCATAAATACGCCTAATCTGACTTCGAGATTTGGACTGTAATTGTTGGAAAGTCTGAAATATTTGCCAGATGTGTTTCCCCATACATTTTCAACATTATTTCTTTCTCTTATGGAGCGTCAGCGTTGGCGATCGCACGTGCGATTAGGCAATTAGGTGATCAGTCTATAATGAAAAATAGATTAGGCGATTAGGCGATCGCTCAATGGGCGGAGTATCAAATCAATGCATATCCTTCTCTTATCGCCTACTCGCCTACTCGCCTAATCGATGTAAACTTCCCTTTTTGAGTCATCGGCTAATCGCTGAATCGCACGTTTTAAACCCCCGAAAAATTCCGGCCTTTTTTAAAAACCCCCCCTTTATGAACGCCTTTTCCCCCCCCCCCCATTTACTTGATCGGATATACGACGAGATAAGAATACATTGCAATACTATTGAATCTGATCTTTCTTTCTCGGCAGAGAAATGCTTCTTTCTACATAGAACAACTATACCCACTACTTCATACACTCGCATTTCTCAAAATGATAGGATTGCATCTGAGGGCAGGGTATGCGGGGGCGAAAGTATTTGATTTTCTGAGAGGGAATAGGTGGGATCGGTCACGTAGTAAATACTTTCAGGAGGGGTGCAAGTAGTATTTTTCGGCTACATGATGGTTGATAGAGGACCGACTAGCCCCACTAAAGGGGGATGGGATCGTACTGGCTGGAAAATGTCCTCAATGGCATGTCGTACTCTGCCGCCCTGTCTGGAGATGAGTGGCTGGCATAGTGCAGCACTATTGCACTGTTATCATCCCAGACGTGATTTCTTCGATGGTAGTCACCTACGGAGGATGGGCTCAGTGGTCCTGCTCACGGAAAGTAGCTAATTGACCCTGACCCCGTGAATGTTTTGTATTGGAATCGTGAATGTCGAGTAGTATTTGCTGTTCAAAAAATTTCAGCAAAAAACTTGGACATTTTAAAATAATGCTTCGTATCCTACGTAAAGTGATGATGGTGGGTGTTGCACATTTAAAGGTACGGAACGAGATAAGACGGAAGAAGAACTTCGATAATAATGTGGCTTGGGCACAACCGAAAGAGTGAAGCCACGCTCTTTACTCGAAAGCGCGAGAACAAGTCCCCCAGCGTAGTGTTCCGAGCCATGGCCGCCTGGCATTGTCTATGACCACCCACCGCTGAGATGTATACTCGATATCCGAAGTTGGGGTAGGCGTGTCACCGGAAGTGACGTGCACTTGATAGAAGCTATGTGGATAAGCTGCTTCCAACATACATCGCTGGATATCAGCAAAGCATGCTGGCAACAGCTTATCCACGCAACTTCTATCAAGTGCACGTCACTTCCGGTGACACGCCTACCCCAACTTTCGGATATCGACTGTATATGTGGCATGGCATGACTTCATCACAAGTATGTAGCACTCCATTGTGATTATATCTCCTCAAGTACGATTTATTGGTAGCAGCATCAGTTAAGTGGTAGTAGTGCAAATACTGGTATGGAGCTCACACGTTCGGAACAATCATCTGGACGCTCATGCACGGCTCTTTCGCTGCTGAGCAGGGAAAAGGTTTATCGGTTGGCTTTGCGACTGCTTTCTTCTAGTTTTTCATCTCTGGAGTAACACCTAAAATTTCTGCTGTACTGTTCAAGCTCCACAGCACGCAGCTCGATCACAACCCTTGCTTTTGTTAAAATATAAAATTACATCAATATGTAAAGCAACAATGGAACACCTCCAAGAGAAGCAAAGTGTTATAGAGGAAAATGTATCGAGCTGAGCAGAAACAACAAGAGCTTCGCTTCGCATTTCGCGATTTCTAGCAAGTTCGGAAATGGTGGTGGGTCCCTACACGATTGCCGTCAAATTCATGTATACTGTATCTCGTTGTGTGGAACCATGTGCCCAGTAGCCTGCCGAGCAGGGTGAATATCGGTCGAGGAAATCCTCGACAGGGGGTCGTATTTGTCAGGTGGGTCATGGGGGTCGTACTCGTGGGGGTCAGTAACGTCAGTGGCATCGTGGTGCAGATAGGAGGGAGAGGGTAGCGCAGCAGAAAACAAGGATATGTGAGAAAAGATATAAATATTCTTTGCAGGTTCAGTCGCTCCGTCCCTCTACCTTCGAGAAGGAAGTATTTGAAAGTACTACAAAGAATGAAAGTGCATCTTTGCAAGGAACAGGGTCACATGTGCACACGCGCTGCGAAGGCATTTCCTCTATCTACCGCCCGCTCCCCCTCAATACCTCGTTGAGAATGACACTGTTGTTAGGGACGCTGTCGCAAAAACGACAATAGTGAAGGAAAGACCCTGGGCAAATGAAGCTGTTCCTTAGGTTATAGGAGTTACGAAATGTGTTTACTACAATGCAGCTTCTGTCAACTGGTCATGATCATATAACACCTTCCAATCGATTCTGCAACTTCGAGCGGATGCATGGCCTATACCCAGACAAAATCGGATGATGACGATTGCCCCTTTTCTTATTGCTTATGTTGGAAGAATGTATTCTAGACACATTTCGAGCGTTGCCAACGAATTACACTTGCAATGGTGAAGAAGGGAGCGGCTTTTTGAGCGGCCGAGAATCATCCTCGATAGATCCTCGACGCAAATATCTCCTCAACTAGGAAGTTTGGAAAGCTAAACAGACTGTTAGAAAGCGCAAACCTTCCGCTTTCCAAAACTGTCTTCATTTTTTCAAGATCTTGCGAAATTAGAGAGATATTGCCTTTTAAGTGGCAAAAACTCGCATGAAAAATTCAGCATCCTCGACGCTGCCTCGACAAAATTTGAGAGACCCTATCTCTTCGAGTGTAAAGCTTTTAGATCAATTTCAATATTGCCCGGTAGTAGCAAATCCAGCTCTATCTAACCCACATACTGCTCCAAAGGGTTATGAAATGGGGGAATGGAACCTTTCATTTCGCTGGCATCAGCACGGCAGTCCAGAAACAATTTATCCACGCGACATCTATTTAGTGTGACACGCCTAATCAGACTTCGAGATATGGACTGTACACTCCCTTGCTGAGGGACGACCGTTGTTTATTCTGCTGGAGACCTTTAAATTTGTAATCAATTCACTCGATAGGATTGAGTATGGATACTTCTGGTATGTAGCTAAAAATTCATAACCAGTAATGTCATATGCATGGAAATTTCTAGCTTATGGAATTACATAGCAGTCCACCGAGATATTAAGTTGTGCCAATTAGTGAATCGCTTTGTATTTGTTGCTCTATCTGCTCAACAAACATGTTTCGCTAAGTAGCACTCACAGTGGCCTACCTGAAAAATTAGTCAGCGCATTCACACGCTGCTTTCCGTAGCTATCACCTCATTTTTCTAAGAACTTATTTCTGATGTTCTTTCTTCTTCACTCCCGATTAGGATCTTCCAAAACGCCACACAAAATAGAAGATGGACCAGATAGAATAGGACGCACTCCCTTATAATACACCGGTGGTTCACTCTATTCATAGCCGGCTTTTTCATTCAGTGATGATATGCGTTCCAACCACCCTGTAACTGGCAATCTCGATGCTCCATCCGACGCCATTGAAAAGGGATCTGGGAAAAGGGACAAGCCATTCTTTGCCAGAGCGCCTCTGATATGACAAGGTGACGGCTGAAATCATAGAGTCGCCATGATTTGGTAATATGGACTTTGTATCTCACATGCTCTGTGGCCGAATCGGCTCCAAACACGATCTGACATCGTCATGTTCCTTCTGATTTCCCAGAGTTCCTTCAATTGATCATCCAGCATATTTATGAGTGATGTGGAGTGGGTGCACAGTTCTAAAAAATCCACAAAAGGAGATTAGCTCAAACGATTAGGGAGTTTTAAATAAAAACCTAACCTGCTCCAAATTCGATTCTTCTCATGTTGGCGGAATAGGAGAGAGGCTTTGCCCTGGGAGCCTACACCCAACACAAGCAGGCTTAGTGGTGAAAGCAAATATCAAAAGTTGACAGCGACGCTTCCAAAATGGAATTGGAACAAGGCAAAGTCCGCTCTTTTCTAAGGTTGTCCGGGCCTACCTTGCGGAAAAAATTCATAAAAAAGCTAGCTGACACATTTTTAGCCTCGCCATGTAGGGCTAACCTCGTTCCCAGAACAAGCCCTGTTCTGCTCTCACTTCTTTTTCGGGGAGAAATTTTTGAATGAAGCAAAAACGGATGTCAGCATTGATATCACGCTATTGAGTGACGTGATCTGAATGCTGACATCCGTTCTCGCCTCATTCAGAAAATTACGGGATTTCACAAGAAAGGCAGCGACTAGCTTCCAATGCATAGACGATGCTTTGAAGAAAATAGTAGTGTATGTTAGGATGTAACAAGCAATTGAGAGAAATAGTGAAAATAAAAATGAAAAAGAGGCAAAATGATTCGATAATTATTGGAACGAACCTAATTATTCTTAGTCTCAAGTGCTTCTGAAAAAGAACTTATTTTCAGTTCTTACCCCGCTGCAACGCCGTCGGTATGGAGGCCAAAAAAACCCGGTGCGAGGTGTTTCTCGTAAAGAAAATGCAGTGAATCGCTGGCACAACAACATCGTTCCCTACACATTGTCCTCAGATTACTCGGACGAGCAGTATGTGTTTTTCCCTTTAAGGAGCGGATTTTCAAATTTTGTCGGAAAATGGAATTAAAGGAATCTTGCGCGGAAAAATCATGATTCTATTTCAGCCATAAATCACTGGCTTGAGACTCATTATCCACGATAATAGTGAAAAGAACTGAAGTATTGCTTTCGTTTTGATTAGAAATTCGAAAACTCGAAAAGGCTGCTACGCGTTCGAATTGCCCACGGACGTCTTTCACGAATGCTGGCGACGGGGATGCTCAAACTTGGTTCTTGGAGTGCATTCACTAGAAGCTCTTTCTGGCCTTCTGCTTCGTTGCATTCACATCTTACACTTCTACTCCATCCTATTCCATCGATCGATTTGTCTCCACTCTCGAAATCCGAAATCCGTAATCCTTGCGCATTTGGAAAGTACAGACCGCCACCAAGTACGCAGGCAGGGTTTCAAACTTATACTTGGTTGTTCATTAGGCGGTCAAAACATGCCCCAGCCCAACTAAAGTTTATAGGAAATGTCTTTAATTTCAAAACCTACCTCTAAAATGCGCTGGAAGGGGTCGAAGTCCTCTTGGAGGGGGCGGATCACCCATAAAGAGGCGGATCGCCCAACATACGCTGTGCAGAGCGCTTGCTCGACTAGCGGTCGTTGCGGGACCGCCGCGCTGTATGAGGTCGATTCCATAAGAACGCAATTGAAGCGCTTCAATTTCGATTGCTGGCAAATAGTTATGTATTTGCAAGCATGCATGGCTATTTGCCAGCAGTCAACTGGAGCGCATGTACTACGGGCAGGTTCGGACAACTCGTCCAACACACATCTCCCTAAACGGCCGGGGGAGTCCCTGTCTAAGCCCCTGCCCGACGTTTTTTTCTACTTTTTCTATCTCCATTGACCAACTTCTCACCTGCAACGTCATTATAGGTGGTCCTTACCCGCGAATTCGTTCCTGGATTGTTGCTTTAACCCGATTCTCTCATTGCGTCGCCTGGTACGTAGCCGGCCAAACGCCGTCTTCTTTCCATGCCTCGCCTGGCTCTGCCTCCTGGTCCTTCGATGGTCCATAACGTGTAGTTTTTGTACGTTTGTTTCTCTTCAGAAACCGAATCTTCATGCGTGAAACTTTGTGTGCTATTTCCAGTGATCACAACTGACATATTCATGTTAGGAAAGAGTGCAAGAATTTTCCGCGCAAGATTCCTTTAAAGAGGATTCTAAGTGTGGAAATGGAAGTTAAGGCGCACTCTAATTGCGCAGTGCGCCCCTTACTTGGAAAAGTTCTTAAGCCGAGAACAAGAGCACTGATAGCACACAATCGACTCAATGGCAGTGCATTACACTATGAGGAACTTTGTAGTGCGTCCTGCGCTCCACACAAACCCAGACTTTTCGCACATAGTCAGTGACCCACCCTGGAACTTCTCCCTTTTCCACCCTCCCATAGGCTCGCGAGAAATGCTCCTCCCCTGGCTCAGAGTCGTTTTCCAGCACTGCTCAAGGCTAATTCAGCATGTATTCATCATAAAACATATTTGAGAAACACAGAAACAAGAAAACACAGAAACATATTTGAAAGAGTGGACGCATGTTATCAACCTTCCCAATAGCGGAGCTTTCACAAAAATGCTGGCTTGTGAACAAAACTTTTGCCCCGCACCCCTTGCTCACCGGGCAAGTGCGCTAGCCGGTTAGCCGACATCGGCAGTGAACCGCAAGGCTGAAATTTGGGTACCCGACAGGAGGCCCGTCGCGCGGCAAGAAGGCAGAGTCGCGGACGAGTCGCAGCGCGTGATGTGCGATGTAGGACGTGCAATGGTACATTCTATTTAACTTGACGCGAAATCACGGTACGAATCGTCCGCTGCTCTGCCTTCTTGTCGCGCGACGGGCCTCTGTACGGGTACCCGAAAGCTTTAGCAATTGATTTTGATCCAAATCACTTTCCTTCATCGTTAAAGCCACTGGTCGAGATTAGGTGCCAAGAGCCACTCCCTCCTTGAGTGAGAAAGAGGGGTCTCCAAACATAGAAGTTGTGACACTGTACCAACTCGAAAGTGCTCGGCAATGGCGCTAACAAAAAGGCCCTGCTTTGTACGCCGCTTGTGCTAAAACTCCATCAATCGCAATGTTTGCGCCTCTCGCGGACTACGTGCTCTCCCGCATTTTCCCTCTACTCGCAGCGCTCTCCTCACCGTCATACCACGGCAGGCCTCACAAAGGAAATTTCGTGTTTTTTATGGCGCTTTTTCCTTTTTATCCCCCCTAAGCTTCTTATCATATTCCTTCTGATTTTTAGTCAGAATAACACACCAGTTCGATCCCTCTAAAAGTTCTCGCTTCTTCTGTTGTTAACAGTTTACTTTATTGAACCTGATGCCACTTTTCGCCAAACGACTCAAGAACGCATGAGAAGCTACCTAAAGAAGTCATATTTCCGACTATGAGAACTTAGGAGATTGAATGGTCAGAGTTTTGAGAGGAATGTTCCAGGAAAAAGAGCATTCGTGGACTCCTTGAATGGCTTGGAGCGAGTGTCATGCTTCCGATTCGTACAGCGATCCGATGAGCGAGATTTTCTGGCATTTATGCCATTGGATGGATGCTATTCCTATGTGGGGAAAGACGGTAATGACTCTCCATACTCAAATTGGTGTATTCAACCTGTAGTTTAGCCTGTTGTTTATTTTTCAAACTACTTGCTTGCCCACGATTGTACATGGTGCTTGGACAGCGGGGGTAGCCGTCATACATATTTTACATCTTTCCACTTTGTGAACATTTGGCCATCGGCCAGAGACACTAATTATTAGCATAGTGATGCGATCCTGTCTACCCTCCCTTTCAAAAACCGAGAAGCCGATAAGAGCGTCGGGCAGACCATACAAAACGAGTCTTGAATTAAGGACGAATTCACGATTAGAATGAAGGTCGAAGAAGGAGTAATTCACCTAGTTGAGGGACCCGCGGACCTCCTAAGGGTGCGGACTGAAGCGCAATTGGCACCGAAGGAGTTGAACTCGGCGACCTAATAAGGCTTAATCTTAGCGCGTGGGCCAGTGCACGCCCACCGATCATCTGATCACTCGCCGCAGGTCTATACGTGCGAGTGATTAGATAGGTGAGAGAGCGTAGTGTTGAAGAGGGCACAGCGATGATAGTCGCATCAATGCTCAAATCAACGGGCAAGGAAGGGGTCCCTTCTCGGGTTCTGGGCCGTTTCTCATGGTTTTTCCTTCTTTAGTGTACCACTCACCATCGCTAAGTTAATTCGAAATGGGTTGCCTTTCCAGCGTGAATTCGTCCTTTAAATCTACTCAGAAGTGATTCATATTGTTCAGCTCAATTACCACTTGTGGTGCATATTGTGCGCTTTAGAAAGGGAGCACATGTTTCACTGGGCGGCCCACAACAAGTTGGCCATGCGTGACCAGATTCTCACCAAAAAATCAGATAAGTATGAGGGTTACAGACATGCACACCGCCACAAAAAAATGCCGTGTGAAATGTGCAGTTCATAGCTGGAAGCAGTGCTCCTTACTAGCCTATGTTCTTTCCACACGCAGTATTTTTTGAGTGCATGCATCATTGAGAGGGCAGTTGACTATCCGCGTCAGACTTTTTTCTTATTATGCGGCATGTCGTAAATCAGTGAAGGAGCAGTAGAAAAAATGAGTGGTACAGGTCTAATTCCCTCCAAGTTTGGAACAGTTTCAACATCATTGTTGAAAGCGGAGTTAAAGGCACGGGTCGCTAGTAGATCCTTAGAGAAATCCACTGTGAGTGTGGTGAAAGGCCCTAATCACAAGGTTTGTCGTATTGTTGCGACTCGAAGGAGCGCGACAGTACCGCTAGTTAACGCCTTCACTTGATCGCTGCAACCGCTGCTATTCGTACCAGTCAGCCTGTCTCCATGTTCTCGTGTCTGCCCTCTTCTCGCAGTGCTGTGTCCGTCCGTCGTGGACTTACAAGGGAAATTTCAGTTTTTTGGTGCTTTTGTTTTTCGCCCACAAACAATCCACTTCGCATTTTTTCCTAATTTTGAAACAAAATAGCGCACAATTTGATCAGACCCATGTCTTGATGAGACCGCGTCCCAATGGTGTGAGTGTTGCCACATTTGCCCGGTAAGGGGGAGATGCGAGTTTCAGTCCCTGGATAGACGTACTTTTACCCTTAACTCAGCATCCTCGTTATAACTCGGCATAGCGACTGGAAACAATAGTTCGCAATAGAAAACCGTTCCAACGTTAGGCAAGGTTTGAGATCGCCTTTTCTATGGTTGGAAGGGTTTTCTATAGTGATG
>MU874261.1:1625-12240 GCA_036418205.1 Ostertagia ostertagi
CCAATGTTAGGCAACAGCTTGAAGTTGCAGACTTACTTGAGGAAGGGGTTAACAGTAGCAGCTTCCCCCACATTGAAGCATTCTAACTTTTTCGCATCTTAACTTGTGATGTTGTTTACGGACTACTTGATTTTTCCTCAATGGTCCTGCCGCGATGGCTAGAGCACAGACGATTAGAGAATGCCCTAGGACTAAGCCTTGGAGAGGAGAGGGACCCGCTAGAGAGCGCAGAGGCGGTAAAGGGCTGAGTTCAAGTAGTCCGTCAACCATTATTGGATCCCCTATTTCTCGTTTCTTAGGCTAAACGTTCCGCTTGTTTAACTTTTCTGAATGAAATTTTTTTCAGTCTGAATCCGTTATACCGACCGACATGTTCTTGAGAGCTATTGTGAAGACAGTAAATGATGTAGGTTTATTTTAATGGTACCTAATTTGCCAAGGTCTCATTTTATGGCAAGTTGTCAATAGTTTAGGCTCAGAACGAATCCGATAATGATCCATCAGACGCAATAAATCTCGATGTCTGTAGGGGAGAAGCCGCAAGAATTGAGGAAAAGAATGGAATTATAGAGTGGGTTTATTTTTTGACTCAGCTAATCAGTGTAGAGAATATTCGTAAAAGTAGCTGTTCCTTTACAGATTCAAGGTAATTGGAAACTCGTTAGAACCTTTTCAAGACCGAGAAACAACTGTGTCTTTGTTGCAACTGCAAAGTTTATTTTCTGTTCAACTACCAAAGATGCCAAAAGAGTACATAACTCGATTAGTTTTCGATGACAGACATAGAAGTATGGTTCTCCTAAAGAAAGGTGATTTCTTCGCTGATAACCCTTTTGTAGTATTTGTATGCCTTTTTGATTACATTTTTAAGGCAAGGGAGTTATCGGTGGAATATGTTTTCGACCTTTTTCTACGCAGGGTTTCATTGAAATAGTATTTTGTGCGATCACAGCAAACGAACAGGTTAGATCGAATCAGTTCTTTTCTTGTTATGCGTTGGAAGTAATGGCATTACTGTTTGTTTAGCTAAGTCTTTATTTAGGTAAAAGGTTATGGTACACACCTAATGAATCATTTAAAAGATTATCAAGTGAAGTGCGGAAACTATCATTTGCTCACCTTTGCTGATGAATTTGCGATTGGATACTTCAGGTTTGTAATATACTTTTTTGCTTCAAAGTGAAACCTCGCGCTCATACTAATCATTACAGTAAGCAGGGATTTTCTGAGAAAGTTGAGATGCCTAAGAAACTGTATCAAGGCTATATCAAGGAGTATGAGGGTGCCACATTAATGGGTTGTCAACTTCATCCTCAGTAAGTTGGAAGTTATTATAGTGAAAGTTATTATAATTAGTGAGTCAAAATATTGCACAATTTTTTTTCAGGATGAAATACACAGAGTTTTCCTCCTACATGAAATCTGTCCGTGATTTGCAAAACAGGCAATGAATGAGGTCAAGTATCCCAACAAATCACGTAAATACGGTGGAATTGAGCATATTTTCCGCTGCCATGGTAGGGACACTCATCAGTTATTGCGTCTAGTGCATACATTATTTTAGGCCTCTCCCTTTATTATTATTCACTGCACAATGTATAGGTGGTAACGTGCTCCGATTCAAGGATATACCTGGTCTTGAAACTTACAATGACGATGATAATCCATTGAAAGATGACGACCTGGAAAGTAAAATTAGGCTCATTCTGAGGAAACTCAACAGCGATAAGTGGAGCTGGCCATTCGTGGCACCAGTTGATGGGGAAATGGTAAATATTTCTACTTTTCGAAATGTTGTTTTATTGAACGTAAACTTTTTATGCTCCCTTTTCATATTCGAGCGAACAATTATATCATCAACAAGCTGGTGTTTTTATTATAAACCAATTTATGAGCCCAACCTGCATTTGCTTTTTTTGTATTCAGGTTCCTGAGTACTATGACTATATAGAGTATCCAATCGATCTTAAAACGATGTCCGAACGCCTTCGGTCCAAATACTACGTCCATGTAAGCACTTCGCCATACTTTTGTTGGTTCTCATACCCAACTTATAACTCTTTTTATCTGTTCAGCAACACCTATTTATCGCCGATTTGTGCCGTATGTTCGCGAACTGCTACAGTTTCAACGGCGTAGATACAGAGTATTATCGATGCGGGTAAGCTTACACTTTTATGAATGTTAAAACTATCGGAATAAGCTGGTGGGTATGTCCGTGAAACAGAAGCTCTTGTCCATTATTCAGAGTTTAACAACACTGCTGAACAATTTTTTGAGGAGTTGTATTTGTTCTAGGTACCGATTGAACAAACTCGCTTTGGAGTTAGTGACGAAGTATTTTCCATCATCTCCTCTTCGTCCCACGTTGCCAGATTTGAAACCTGTTCTCGATGAAAACTGCTGACTCTGGCCTAAATTGCTGAAAAATTAGAATTTTCTACGGTTGTTTGCTTTCTGCATGTATTTGATCTCTGGAGCTTAATAAGCAAGGTTGTACATAAATGTAAATAATAAAAGTTATTCACTCATTTGAACTTAAAATTGATTCTGCTATCGTAGTAATACGGTATTGGTATTGCCCACTGTATAGAAGTCCTGGATCGCAGAGAGGCTCGAACGCGTATGTGATGAGCCGTAGCGGTGCAAGAAGACTGGTGTTTTCAGTGTCCCCTTACCCCAGACAAATTTAGCACAAACGGAGCGGCTACCAAAAACCGATGACTGGGCAGGCCTGAGTATGATCCTAGTCATTGGGATTGGACTCTTGCTGAACTGCTTAGTTAGGCCTTCAACGTCTTATCTGATTTGCGATTGCATCGATCCTGGCTCTTGGCGGCGTTAGACGAGCGAGCGTAAGCTTAACAAACAGTCTTCGGGCACTGTTGTACGCTTGCGGTTCGTCCTGAGATGCAGGTTGGAAAAGGCATACAAAGGATTTTTAGTGCCTGTACAACGTATTCTGCTTTAGGGCGAGTTAGGATTCTCAAGGCCGTGCAGTGACAAGTGGCGCGCTCACCACGCGAGCGGTCCGGGATCAAATCCTGGGTCGTGAGTCGCCCGGGCCAACCAAGCCTTCCATCCCTCCGGGGTCGGTTAATTGGTACCAGACTTGTCTGGGAGGATAAAAACACTGACTTGTACATCGGCTGGCCCCCGCAAGTCATTGTATAGGCCACATCGCATTCAAACGCCACTACGAATGTACAAATGGAAGTAGAATGCGTGCCGCATCCCAAAAAGGGATTGATCAACGGCAAATGCTTTATCTTTAACGTATTCTTCTTACGATTAGTAGACTACTGAAATGAACGAGAAAACAATCGACACTTTTTGGAAAGTGCAAGCATTCTGATTCTATGTATTTAGAATCGTTATGGCCCTCGATTTGGTGCCAGTTTAATCGAACTGTAAAAGGGGTTGGATGGCTCAGTTGAGGTGGGCCAACAATTGGGTTTGATCCTCGAACTGAAGGTGTAAACAGTGCCACTTGCCTCTATGTCATCTCCACCAGTTGATTGTAAACCAGCATATTAAAATTTTAACGCTGAAATGGAGTTTCTCATAGAGCCGGGCCTCTCGTCGAGGTTAAATTGCCACAGGGAGGATTCTGAAATAATGAAGTACTCCACTGATCTGGGAATGATTCCATCTTCTGACTCGTGCAGAGGCACCTCCTTTAATGCAAGTCCTGGGATAGAATGTGTGTGTGTAAGGACACTCAGTAATGAAGCTGAAGGTGAGTGGTCGGGAAAAGAAAGGGAAAGCAGTAGAAACCTCTTACTACTCCTCAAACAAGGCCTTTTTCTTTCAGCCACATTCCATTTTGCCACAACCAGTCCCACGAACGGCTAGCTCCAGTTGCTCCAGTGCCACTTGTTGGCTACATTGCCGTAACTGCGCTAGAGCTCTTCCCGCAGCCCCGGCCCGACAGCCAACGGCGGAGGCCGAGACTTGTGAATGACGGTGGGTAGCGCCTCCACACTTTCAAGCCACAAAAGAGGGGGAGGCAATATCAAAGCTTGCCCGCCTCTCTACCACACTCAGGGATGGAACAGGAGCGTGCTTAATCCGAGACCGTGCCTCTAATCCACACACTGCCTGGAAACTCCCTTCACAGGACGCGACAGAACGAAATTTCCAAAATTTATAATGAACTTTTTGTAAAGACAAATATTTAACAATGGCTTAATGATAAGTAAATGCTCTCAAACGTTAAACTTATGATAGCGTTAACAACCAATCAATATTCTCAGTATATGATACACGTTCAACGGCAGTAATAAAATACATTGACGAATGGAAATAATCAAATAAGATGGCATATAGAGGTCAGATAGTATACCTAACGACAAACGACAGTATGAACAACATCTCAGCGACGAGAAGAGCGTGAAAATAGACGACAGAAGTTTGAACAAACACAGGCCAGGAAGAACAGGAAGAAACCGGCCAAGTAGCTTCTGGTAAGGAATATTACTTAGTGGCACCATTATCTTCTACGCATGGACAGTAAAAATCTCATTGTGTTCTGGAAGCTGGATTCTGTTGAATGTGACCTTCCTCAACATCCTTTAACGGCCACATTCGACGGGCACTCGCAACGGACTCCGTCCTGCCCCGGTAGACATAAGTATGAACAGCCACCGTTGTCGATAGAACAGGCCGTTGGTGCTGGAAGGATTATATTCAGAAGCAAAGCATATGGAAAGTTCACGATATAAATGGTTTGCTCTGTATACATAAGGGTTCACAATTTCGACATTTCTTAGGACTGGCGAAGTACCCTCGCCTTCAAATGACCAGAAATTGTGCAATTGCAGAAATTGACGTGGCATTAACGTGGCATCGATTCAAGAACATCTTTGAGCACACGTGATGTCACCTTTTCATCGAGAATTTAGCCACGTGTGCCAATGCCACGTCAATTTCTGCAATTGCACAATTCCACGGAGTATTTGAAGACGAGGGTAAATGTCTACCTCCACCCTCCGAAACTCGAAGAGGTTAAGGTGTAGCATGTGGTATTGATCGAAGCCACCTTGGAATGCGCCATGCATACTAATTCCGTTCAGAATTATAGTCCAATTTGAAAGCGCTTTCGGCTTTCTTGCAGCGCGGGTCAGCTTGTAATAAGTCAGTGTTTTTTTATACCTCACAAGACAATCTAGTATAATGTCGATCAGTAGGCTAGAGAGGCTAGTGGTATTTCGACGTATGACCACAGATATTTGATCTTAATACGCCTGGTATGGCAGAGCCACTTCCACTTCAACATGTTGCCTTACATATCAAAAATTTTAGCTTGGATCTTTTAGATATACGATTCAATGAAAGGAATTGTTCATAAAATAGGCCTGCCATATCTGCCTAGTTACGATGTTGTTGTCACAAAACTACCGGCATTACACCGATAGAAACAAATGAGGGATGATTGAAGTATTGGTTGGTGGTGGGCATGGACTAATGTGAAATACCCAAGAACTAAAAACAGTAGAAGTTTACACTAATAAATAAGGCGGTGGCAAATAGCAGCTCAGAGACAAGAAGAAATGACTGAAGATGTCGAGGAATCCTCGACAGCTGCTCATCGCGTCGCACAATGCTGAGGTTGGAAAACGCTGAGGACAGATTTGAAGAAATCATTGGGAGCCGTTACCCCTTCGACCCAAAATCCCAAAAATCTTTGGATGCTTAGAGGGATCCCATTTAATTTCCCAATCTCAGTTATTACCGGTGACAGCATTGAATTTCTATCGCCACTAAACCTATCCAGCCCAAAATTCTTCACCACAAGATCTTTGAGTAGTCTTAGAAAAGAATCAATTCTCGCTTTGGGGGAGCTGGGACTTGAAGTAGTCGTTGATAGTGCACATCTCTAATCTTCATGTCGGTCGTTGATTAAAATATTTGCAAGGGTCTCAGCAGGGAACTTTTCAGTAAACTGTTAGAAAAATTTGGGTCCTTTGAAATTCAAAGCAAATTTATAATACTTACGTCCAGTGCACTGCCTTGGTACGGCCAATATACCGTACACTTTGCCCGATCCACCCACGGAAATTGGGAACGAAGTGTAGCCGTCGCCGTAGATACCGACAGAGTGAATTCGATTGCTGGAATAATTACAGTTGTAAAAGAAATACCATGTATTCAAAAAGCGTGCCAATGGATGTCACTGCGCCCATTACTGACTCCATCACCAACCTTTGATTGCCTGGCCTCTTTTATAAATAACACGGCTACTCATGTAAATAGTATGTTTATCCCTATGCCTCGACAGCTTTAGCGAACGCATGGCGTCATCCACTCTGTTAACTCATTTTTGCGTTGCAGTTTCGTGCATTCAGGCAGAAAAACCCCAGCCAACATCGCCGACATCATAAAGTGATGGTTAGAGGCAGCGATTACGATAGGTTTTAGAGGGTTTTACAGGAGACGTGAAGGTGCTCAATGGTGCGCCAATGGCGAAAAGCAGAGCATTCCGTCAAGAAAATGCGAAAAGGGACCATCTTGTTTGGTTATTGTCTTCACTGAAGGACGGGCAGCGGCTAGACAGCGGACGTATATGTATGACGAGTTTACCGCAACGCGTTTGGTGGCACCATGCCAATCCATGCTCCAGTCGAGTTGCTCCAGTTGTGCCGCTGCTGGCAACGCAGCTCGTCCAAATCACCAACTAAACTAGTGGGCGGATCGCTTTTGGGGCGGAGTGCTTTCGAAGTCCTGCTCAGCAACCAGCGCACCTTTCGTGAAAGCGCCACACTCGCTTCCCTGGCAGCCAAGTAACTGCTTCGTGTGGCGTATATACTTCTACGGCGCGCTCTCTCTTTATCGTCATCGTTCAAATAAGACCCGATTCGATTGGATGGAATTCCATCAGAAATGGTGAGAGTGACGAAAATATCTCCAGAGCGAATAAACGAATCGTTGGCAGCTCATATGCATCCGCACTTTGTTGATATTCCCCTGAAAATGTAGTAAACAACCTAACTCAGTAACTCACTCTTTCCAGTCAGTCCAATAGAACTTGACCTCGTTGTTGTGCGTCAATCCAAATGGGTACTGCAGTGGTGCATAGACAACACGGCGATTTTTACCATCAAGTCCAATACAGGACAACCTAAAGTAGGTAAGCCACTGTTATATGAATATCCTTGAAACTAGGCTGTTTTCAAATGTCGTTTAATTCAATTGAAGCTACAGTTGCAGATGTAAATTGCCATTGTTTCTTCCAAAGAGCTCCTCCTTGTTCTAGCGACAATTCTCTCCTTGTTCATGCGACAATTCGTGCTTAGAGTTAGAGATAGAGCAATGACGGCCGATCCTTATTCGATTTTCGGTCTCAGATGAGAATCTAAACGCCTCTGGAAATCGAGAAACTCTGAGGGATCTGTATTCGTTTTCACATACGTCATTCATTTTATTCACTCACTTCAAAAACATAAAGATTTGAACCCGTATCGGGCCTGCATAAAAAGTTGGGGGATCAGCTGGTGTAAAAGTTGCATACATTGTGTTATCATTTTGGATGATATAGTACCCAATCGGCCCCAGAAATTCATAGGAATTCAAGTTATAGTTTGAGAATTCGGTTGCCGGTTAGGAGTAAAGTGGAGCTCTAAGAAGAGTGGGAGCAAAGGAAAAGGTATAGGAACAATCTAAAAACCAACAAAATAGGATCCCTGTTTCCCTCTTGGTTTGCCTTTTGAGGTAGTCATGTCGGTGCTATCGCCCGAATGCGAAGGACAGCAGAAGTTCAGCTCATCGGTGGGCGTGTACAGCCCCTAAAGCCCTAACGGGGCTCATCACCGCGAGTTAGGCCCTGCTACGCCGCTACAACTTTCACACCAAGATGCGCATCGTCCCGCTCCCTTAACAGAGCTCACGTCGGTTTCGTAGAATCGCGATGCCATTTGGGGACTCCCTTAGGGGACCTGCCTCCCCTTCTAGTACGTATCTTTCACCTTCTTCAACCTACAAATTGTTGTGCGCCTTAAGATCTACTGTCTAGTACTACTGCAAACATTAATGAAGTATACCTGTGGTTTCCAGCGTCCACCCAACACAGCTCACGTCGGTTCGGTAGAATCGTGATGCCATTTGGCAAGTGAATATCGTCATTAAGAAACACTCGATTGTTCCTTCCATCCATGTCAACTCGTCCAATTATGGGATTCTCACGATGCCAATCGGTATAGAACAAATGCCTGAAAAAAGGACATTATCAGTTGGACGACATTCATCAGATGTATCCATTCAACTGATAGAATCTACGAACTTATTGTTGAGGTCAAGAGCCAGTGCTCGGGGATTCACGAGACCTTCCGTGATAAGCGCTTTCTGGTACCTTCCATCGAGAGAAGCCACTCCGATTTCATCATTCAGTGAATCAGCATAGTAGACATTTCTGAAGAAGTAATAAATCGGGGTCCACTTGGTAAGCCTGCTTTACTAATGAGTAATCTGCAGGAAAATTTCTTAGTTCACCTGGAGGACCAGTCGACTGCAACACCTTCTGGGCTGTTAAGATCCTTTTTGTAGTGCGACTTCATGTCAGTACCGTTTAGCGAAGCAGACTTGATTGAATGACCTGAAAACATGGTTTTTAGATGTGTTTCAGTTTGAGGATTTCAGGTTAAAATGGGGTTGGAGGGGACCACTCTGTTGTGCTTCGACAATAATCAAGATAAGGGCGTTAATAGCGGTAAGGAGGAGAGCTTCGACAACACTCTTAATCAGAGCAGCTTCATGAAAAGCTTGTTGAATCAGCCTGAAATGACGCGGAGAAGTGGCATTGAGCCAAGGTCCGATATTTAAAAAGGACTCGGTGAATCGGCTTCTGACATGTAAGATGTACTGGGAAAGGCCGATCATTTCTTGCCTCACGCCTAGCGGCAAGAAAGGGTAAGGGTTGGTTGATCGGGCCACCACAGCGCGGTGACCCTCCGAACCAGTACGTAAAAAGGAACAGAGACTGTCGGAGGCATAGTACCGCACAATTTACAGTCCGGTCCTTATCACACAAGCTTCACTTACCAACACAGACACGTGTCTTTTCTTACCAGAGATATCCTGTGGGACTTATCGGTGATATCTATCCGTTAGAGATCGCCACAGAAGGCGACATGGCGCCCCCTCCAACTCGCATTCTCCGCCGAATTTAATGTGATTTCCCCGAAATTCATGTGATTTCATCCATAGATGGAGATGAGGTAGCGCTGACTTCAGTGGAGATACCATACAAATTCGCGTAATCCCCGCTGAGTCGCGTCCAACCGAGTAGGTTCGAATATTACATTCGTTAGGGAGTTCAGAAGGGCTAACTCAGGTGGTGGTCCCTTAGGTCACTGTTCAGCTCTAAGTACGCATCCAAGCATTCTGGGGAGAGATGGATCAGCGATAGGAGGTTTTCAGTTCAATGTTCAGACGAGTTTTTGGAAGGATTGACTTATGTTGCACAAAAATGGCTGACAAGGGAGGTCTTTCAGGACATGGAGCGCTTTTTCGAAATGGTTTTCTGCATGTTGTAGGGGCTCATGCGAGGAACACAGAACCATGATCCATTTTTCCTGAACGCCTCCAGGAATGTCAAAACAGTGGTGAAGAAATGGTCCAGAGTTCGATCCCCGGTGATGACTAATTTTTGCAATATAGTTTGGCGCCCCCAGATTGCCGCCAAATGGCGCCATCGAGAATAGATGTCATTGTCGTGTTTTGCGGCAATTTGGAGGCGCCAATAAATTGCAAAAATTTGTCATCACGGAGGATCGAACTTTGGACCATTTCTTCCCGCTGTTTTGACATTCCTGGGGCGTTCAGGAAAAATGGACCATGGTTCTGTGTTCCTCACATGAGCCTCTACAACATTCAGAAAACCATTTTGAAAAAACGCTCCATGTTCCTGAAAGATCCCCTATAAGTGTTATCTAGTGCGGATTGTTCCTCTCACACATCGGACATCGGCGCGAAGGTTCAGTGCGAAAGCTCCTACCAATGATGAATGACATTGCGGTATGGGTGGCCGGCTAAGTCTGTCCGGTCGTCACTTTATTTGCTTTTCACAAAATTCAGTGTCACATGAAGAGACCAGGCCACTTTTGCTGGATGGGGCATGCTCTCCTTTCAAAATTGCAGATTGCTGATGAACTAAGGTGGGCTCCGCTCGGATGGTAGAATGCCTCAGAATGGGCGATAAGAAAAACTCGTAAACCTGTTGAAAGACAACCCAGAAGAATGAACATTGATAAAAAGGATAAAGGATAAAGCATTTGCCGTTGATCAATCCCTTTTTGGGATGCGGCACGCATTCTACTTCCATTTGTACATTCGCGTTTGAATGCGATGTGGCCTATACAATGACTTGCGGGGGCCAGCCGATGTACAAGTCAGTGTTTTTATCCTCCCAGACAAGTCTGGTACCAATTAACCGACCCCGGAGGGATGGAAGGCTTGGTTGGCCCGGGCGACTCACGACCCAGGATTTGATCCCGGACCGCTCGCGTGGTAAGCGCGCCACTTGTCACTACACCACTTCCGCCCAAATAACATTAGTACAAAAAATGGAGTTGGACAATCCACTTAGAGAAATCAAATGGCACGGAGAAGGGAGGCATTA
>MU874263.1:0-11184 GCA_036418205.1 Ostertagia ostertagi
TGCAATATTTTTCGCTTCAACAACAACTTTACAAGCAAAAACGAGGCTTAGTTATATGTAACCGCATAGCGCCTGTGTTGGCAGTCATTTATCTGAACCACATCGAAAAGTCATCATTAAAAGTGGGATCATTTTCTATAAGCGTTACATTGATGACGTGTTTGTTATTAGTTCTACACAAGAAGATCTTGTGGAAACGTTAGAGAGACTGAATACACAGAATGCGAACATCTTTCACCAGAGAAGGTCCAGGGAACGATGGCTTTTGCCATTCCTTAATACGAAGGTGAGGATATGTAAAGGTCAAACGAAACACCTGTGGTATAAGAAAAGTGCCTCGTCGAACATCTTGTTGCATTCGAGAAGTGCCCATCCGATCTATATGAAGGCGAATGTCGTGCGAAACCTAGTAAGAACAAAGGAAAAGCTGGGACACGAAGGGACCCAGCCGTGAACGCTAAAGTTGAAAGCATTCTTGAAAGTAATGGCTACAACGAAGAGAATCATAGGACCTGGATTCCTCATAATTTGCCGGATGGTAAAACACTTGTGGTACCATCTGTCAACGGTAAAATGGCTCGTGAAATAAAACATGGTGAAGAACTCTCGGCTTCCCATCCGACTTCTGTTCCGTCCTCCTCTCACCCTTAAGAATTTTTTCACTTTTTCCAGAATTTACGAAAGATTTACCATCTGTCAATGGTAAAATGGCTCATGAAATGAAACATGGTGAAGAACTCTCAGCTTCCATCCGACTTGTGTTCCGTCCTCCTCTCACCCTTAAGAATCTTTTCACTTCATCCAGAATTTACGAAAGTCGGTGCCACGAAGATTTTTGTCGGTATTGCACATCTGACAAGATTTGTGAACTCCAAGGCACCGTCTACCTCGTCCAGTGCAGAGGTGCTTTGGTGCGGCTGCTGGAAAGAAAAATCATGGAGGCGCGAGAAATATATCGCACAAAGCCAGAAATTAATGCAATGGAAGAGTTACGTGACCTTCTGAAACTGCTTCGTAATCAGCGAAGTCCTCAGCTTCAAGTCTGGTGTCTCACCTTTCATTTCCACCCGACCCGGTTAGGTCTCCCAACTATCCCTGGTATGTATGATATACTGTGTTCTTTGTAATGTAAATAGTTGTTCACTTGCAATTATTGTAAGTTAAGGTTGGTCTGATGATGACATTATTGCCGAAAGCTCCCCAATAATTTATCATACCAAGAGCTTCAAGAGCACTCATGAAGACAGGATCATAACTTTGTTCGAAGTCGTCGATTTTCAGAAGCTGAATTCAGGATGACAAACATCAAAATTTAATCTTTCTAGAGAGTACCGGAACGCTCCTGAAAGGTTAGCAGTTTAAGATTTAGTCCCATGGCGACTTTTTTTTTTGGGGGGGGGGGGGTGGTATGGGGGGGGGTTGGGTTCGTGAAACTAATTTCTGGAATCGCGACTTTTCAACCTTCAAATAATCATAACCTTCTTCAAACCCACCGCTTTGGGAAGCTGAACTGCCATGACAAACTACAGGATTCAAGCTACAAGCTTAATAAAAGTACCCGAACGTTCTGAAAAGTCAGCAGTTCAAAAATTAGTCCCGTTGTTACTTTTTTTGGAGGGGCATTCTTCAAGCCATTTTCTTGAAAACGCGGTTTTTTTAGGTTTCACTGGCCGTAACCTCCAGGGAAACAATTTCATGTTGAACATAGGATGTGTTAGAAAGCTTCGAGCATGCGCTTGCACTACATCCCTTGCCTTGGTGTGCGCCACGCCTCGGGCGCGCTTCTGATTCGCTGATTCATTTGAAAGCTCATTTAGAAGGAAGCGGTTTACAGATGCTCTAGTATCAATTATCTTGCGTAAACGTAATGTGCTGGCTATTATCCATGTTGTCTCAGGCAATACTCCAGCTACACTTCAGTTTCATATGTGGTTTGGCTGGAATTCATGTCCACCAAGAATCCCACTGCCAGCCACCGGAGAGTACAACCCCCTGCAAGCTCAGCCAAATACGACCCCCCCCCCTTTGGTACTTGTCGCAACATAGGGTTGACCCTGTCAGGAGCGTTGCTTCAATGAATGCACTGTCTATTAGGACAACTCCAAGTTTTCCTCAAATTCGACGAGTTTTTCCATATTGCTGTTGTTGGTTCCTCCTGTATAGGATAAGTGAAGGTTCTGATGTCCTTTTAGCATCCTTCCCTCTTAATTACCTCACAGGCCTCAAGCTAGCTCGGTCACATCATATAAATTCCTCGACAACAACAGTAAACTTCATGAGTAACTACAATAACACACAGACATAGGGCAAGAAACAGTACGTTCTCGTCGGCAGAATCCTCGATGTTCCTCTCGTCCTCGCTCCGCCCCTTCGACCGCCTTCGAGCCGTCTAACATCTGGAAACATAACGCCTAGCGATTCAAAAAGCGATCCATAGGTCTTAAGCTGATGACCTAGGTAGATAATGTGAAGAGAGAATAAATGTTAACAGACCAATATTTGATTGCCCTAACCGTTATATCACCCCCCCCCCTCTTTACGAAGTCCGTCCTCGTACTTAGGGTTGAATAGGATGTCAAAGGGAGTTGTTGAAGAAATGATGAGGCTTCTGTTCTGACAACATCGGACCGCTATTTTCCATACAGCTCTCTTCTGGATGAAAGGTAGAAAGCCCAAAATGAACACACCGTCTTTGTCGTGAGAAAGCGTAACATCTAGGCGTCTCGCGTCGGAGAACAATAAAGCCACAGCTATGGGCTCCCTCTGTGCGTGTTCAACACAAGATAACTACGAAATTTTCTTTTTCTTGTGCGCTGTCAACGGTGGATATCGCGACGCCTGTCTGCTGTAAAATACGCTCACATAGTAGCTTTTGGTCACAGTACGGGTAGAGTACCATGATTTGCGCTGGCGCAAAACCTTTGGCTAATAGATTACGCTCCCTTCACATGATTGCGAATACTGCGAAGTTAGTCGGCGGTGAACTGGTCGGGGGAAATGGGCTTACGCACACCTAAAGTGGGGATCCCCATAGGGCTACAACGTCCTGCGGACCAACGAGAGTAAATTCAAGATGTTTGCCGGCGACTGAAATAGGAATGTGTGCGGTCCTGAGGAAAAACGTTTCGATCCAAGGAATTAACTGCCGTATGTAAAACTTGGCGGAGGCTCGCGTGTGGTAGTCCGTAAAAGAAGTTTTACAACTGCACAGGATTAGAGAAGTGGTGAATGCCGACGTATCAGACCTTCACTGTGAAGGAGTGGTTTCGACAGCATGGCGCGCTTTCAACGAAGGGAACAATTCACACCAATGTCCCGAGCGCCATCGAAACATTATGGGAAAGAGTAGGGATACCTTTGGTGGAAATAAGAGCCGGGAATATGGGCGAGAAACTCGTCAAATTTCAAGAGAAGTGGAGGAAGCTGCCCTAGTAGACAGTGCATTCAATGACTGATTCCTTACTTAGGCCTTGTTAGATCATTAACAAAGTATTGGACCTGCCCAGTGTTATTCATCATGCGTAAGATTGTTTTGTTGAATTGTAAGCTTGCTAGAGTAATTTGAAACCTACTTGGAATTTGCTCATACGCGAGAATTTCTAGTGAAATGATTTTTTCCATTCTTAATTCTTTCTCAATCCGAAACAAATATGCCTTTAAGGACGAATTCACGATGAAAAAGCAACCCATTTCAAATTAACCTAGGGATGGTGAGTGGTACACGAAAGAAGGAAGAACCATGAGAAACGGCCCAGAACCCGAGAAATGGGACCCCTTCCTTGCCCGTTGATTTGAGCATTGATGCGACTCTCATCGCTGTGCCCTCTTCAACACTACGCTCTCTCAGCTATCTAATCACTCGCCACGTATTGAACTACGGCGAGTGATCAGATGATCGGTGGGCGGAGATCGCCGGACCCGCCAGCATGATAGGTCGCCGAGGTCAAATTTTTCCATGCGAATTGCGCGTCAGTTCGCACCCTCAGGAGGTCCGTGGGTCCCTCAACTAGGTCAGTTTCCCTTTCTTCGACCTTCATTCTAATCGTGAATTCCTCCTTTAAGTGAAGTAGGACTGTCTCCAAAACATATTAAAATTTGAACTTGATTTGATTCAGCGGAAAAAAAGTTACAGTCGAAAAAGAATTCCGGCGAAGACTTTTGACCGCTACTGTATATCTCCGTAGACCTCTACACTCTTCCAGAGGTTTAGCTAACCATAAGATAAACTTTTCGTCATTAAAGGTCGCCCCTAGTATGAAGAAGGAGGTAGAATAATCTCATCAAACTTCGTTGCAGATACTTTTTTGTCCATCAGTTTGAGGTATTTCCAGGCAAATCATATGAATGCGGTTCAGCGGTTCTCTGTCAACCTCGCTACGCGTTTCACTATCACTCAAATACCATCCAGTCGTGCCTATTCACCTGAAATTTGAAAAAATTTCAACCGCATCTGGTCTCAGGCAGCTGGTTCTAGAAGGATGGATAAGAGGCACCTCGCCGGGAATGGATGAAACCTAGAACTTGCAAAATCATTTTCAACCGCATCTGGTCTCAGGCAGCTGGTTCTAGAAGGATGGATAAGAGGCACCTCGCCGGGAATGGATGAAACGATTATGAGGTTCAAGATAGATATTCAAGACATAAATGCGACACGCGAAAGTCTGGCGAAATCTTGCGGCTTCGTGGCACCCAGAGCTACTCAGTGGAAGGACTAATCTTTGCTAGTTCAGATGAACTCGAAATGGTGAGCATTTATTGAATAAATCCATGGAATAATCAATAATTCTCAATTTTCGAATGAAAATGAGGTAAGTAACAGAAATGGACCAGTCTAGGGAAGTCAAGATATTACCTAAAAAATTGTGAAATGTATTTCTCAATACATACTCGATGTTCAAAATTGAGTAAGAATGTGCGATGATGGGAGGTAGTCACCACTTTGAAGATGGCATATCGGCGGTCTGAGAGCAACTGTCGAAAGACAGGCAGCGAACCGCTCCTGATAATCCGTATGTCCGTGGTGTATCTGGAAAAGAATTTTAAAAAACGCTGAAACATATTTTCAGAAAATTCAGGAATTGCCCTCGTTACCAATTAATTCTCATTTTCCCCATATTTTTCCACATTGGAACCCCTCTGGATCAATCTCGTCCTCTATACTGCTCAAGCAGAGATCGTTAAAGACTGAGTGCCCCTCTTCAAGACTGTCTTCTGCATAGGGGCTCTTGGTATAGGGGTTGCACGGAATAAGCCGTTAGGTTAAGTACAACGAGAGAGGAGGGGAGTCAACGGAAAGGGAGCGGTGAGCCGTAAGGGAAGGTGACAAGATGTGAAAGTTTCAAGGTCAAGTAATGGAGAAAAAACACAAAAGCCACTGAGACTTTTATATACGTGCATGACGCATCCCAGAGCTGAGAATGTTACTGCAATGCGCTTCATATTTCAATAAGCATTTAAATTCTTCCACGGTGAACCGTACAGTTCCAACAAAAACACAACAAAGCAACAACAAAAAAAAACAGATTGCAGCGACCTCATTGAATTGACCTTTAAAGCCCCTATAGAGGTCTGTCAAGGGACCGGTTTTCAGTTCAAACGTTTCCGGGAGAAATCGGAATTCACCATGAAGACTGACCACATTTTCCTGAGGTTTCAGCCAGGACAATTTTGAATCAGGGTACGACTTTTGAAAGAAGGAAAGTATTTAATGAACTCAAAAAAACGAGACCCATAGAAAAAAAAGTACAACGCAAATACTTCTCAAAGATGATTTTCAGAATAGGTTTGGCGGTTTTTTTTCAAAAGCTTTGATCTCGTAGTTTCCACATGGCCTTAGAAATTTGCATTGAGCTGATTTGAAAGTCCAGACCTGCTTCAGTGGCTCACACGCGAGAGAGTGCGAGCCCCTAAAAAAAACCCAAAAATAGGTTCACGACCATTGAGGTTCAAAACTCCTCCTTCGATTTTTAAACTCTACTCCTCGCAAGAACACTCATCTCCTATTTAGTTCGCATGGAGGGTCTTGAATTATGTCCACCGAAATTTAATGAGCGTCTTGCGACCCCTAGCGAAATGTGGCACAAATTGGAGATATATTTTGGAAGTTTGTATTTTGTAGCTTTTCCTGCTTCATTCGATAAATTGCAGTCCATATAGAATTATTGGGTGAAAACTATTTTTGATCAGTGTCATTATGTGGCAGCAAGAACTGCGTATCACACTTTTCTGCTTGGCAAGTACCTCAGTATTAATTTGGCAGACAATAATGCCATTCTGATCGAATTCCCGTCCAACGCCCATCATCGGTAGTAGGTCGTACTCCGGACCTGAAAAATACTGGAAAGAGAATGCTTGCTGAAAAACTCGGCAGACACTTCATTCACACCAAAAGAAGCAGAAGGCATAGGGTTAAGCGCAAAAGGATGGGATCTAGTAATACCTTGGCAAATATTATACAATTAATTACCCAAAAAGGTGTGACTCATATCTCATGGGCTTGAAGTGTTCAGTGTATTGCGTTAAGCAAGACCGGGGTCCTTGTTGTGTTGGGTTCAGTGTAACCGAACACAAGGTGATTATGGACTTTAGATATAATTCAGGAGGTGCTAGATGACTTGCCAATGAAGAAAAAAAGCAAAGATACCACTGCGAAAGGTCTGATAAGGTCCTCCTTTTTTCTAAACCATAGGATAGCCTGGAATACAAATGGTCACACAAACTCTTGTCGTCAAAGCGAGAGAGTGGCAGAGGGAGGAGAGAGTGCATGGCTAGGAGCGAGACTGCAGATATCGCTACGGTGGGCGTAAGTGGTTGCTTGAGATGTCGATGATGGACTGAAAAACTGGGTTGAAGTTCCCTTCCTACATGTGTGGAACGGCTAGGGTGGCCCTGTCACAGCCTTTGTGGACCCAGCAATTTTCTGCTGAAAGGGGGGGGGATGGGTGGTATAGTGACCAAGGCGTGGGATGCACTTCAGAAGGCACCATCATGGATCAAGCACACTCAGCTTCTCCATTCCCTGTCGGGGTAGAGCGTTGATGACGATTGGTGCTTGATGCGTTGGTAGCCCAAAAGAGCGCAGTAAGGACGGACGCGGAGGAAGCCACCAGTCCGTAACGCACGCCTCTTCTGCGAGCCCTTCTCTCGCTTTATCCGCAGTATCCACATCTCCACAGAAACGCGGCCGCAATGCTGGTGCTTCCAGGTAAAATGTTGCTCGTCAATACGATTTTATGAAGATCATCGACCGACCCTAGCTGAATAGCTGGGGGGAGCGGCCAACATATTTAAAACTGCAGCATCTACGTGTCAGTGCGTGTTCAACAAGATGATGTCATTAAGAAACAATGCCAAGAAAGAGAAAGACAAAGGTGGTAGGTGTTGAAACTGCAGTATCGCATTGATTAAAATTAACACACACCCTCTAGGCCAACACCAGCTTCAGGTAAAGTTCAGTAATTATATTACGCCAAGGGAAGGGGGCGCTGTCTGTCATCGTTCAGATGTCGCTGTGAGTCAGAATGCTAGGCTCGTGGAACAATTCTGAATCTTTCGCTAAGCTCGCATTGCTAATTACGATAATTTTTTGTTTTTCCGAGATTCATGAAATAGGATCCGTGCAAGTGTTTAGCACAAACCTTCGTTATCCATGAGGAATTGGTCGATGAATGGCGTTTGTGTCAGTTTGGTCAGGAACGTTATCACGTCTATATGGACCATAGTTCGGAACACATAAGAACCTGGAACAATGTGCTGCCGGAACCTCGAGATTATTGGCTCAGGAGCGACCACTCGGGCAATTCCCATGTAGAAATGAGATTCTGTGATTGGATGACTGGATGATTTCATCACATATACACTAGCGCTCGAATGTATTCGGCCAAATGTTTCTTCAGCAGTATATTTCTTTCTGTTTGATCGAACCAGCTCAAATTTTAACATGTTTTGAAAACGAACCATCCGCTCTAAAACACTATATTACCGTTATACAGGAGGAAGGGTTAAGGAAAAAATAGTTTTTTCTTTGGCCGTATGACTGATTTGGGGGCGGAAGTGGTGTAGTGGCAAGTGGCACGCTCACCACGCGAGCGGTCCGGGGATCAAATCCTGGGTCGTGAGTCGCCCGGGCCAACCAAGCCTTCCATCCCTCCGGGGTCGGTTAATTGGTACCAGACTTGTCTGGGAGGATAAAAACACTGACTTGTACATCGGCTGGCCCCGCAAGTCATTGTATAGGCCACATCGCATTCAAACGCCACTACGAATGTACAAATGGAAGTAGAATGCGTGCCGCATCCCAAAAAGGGATTGATCAACGGCAAATGCTTTATTATTTATGATTATTTGTAAGTGAACTTCAAATTATTTCAAAACACTTACAACCCAGCAGAACAATCGACCGTGCGATAAATAAAGTCAAGCAAATACACATTGACAACACATTGTCTGTAACCTACAAAGTCGCTGAAACCTTGATGCGGCCTAAGCAGGAATCAGTTGTGAATTCACTGTCTTCCGAAACAATTTCCTAAATTTTTCTTCAAGTCTGACGATTTTCTCGTCGAAATTTCTGACTTTTTTTTCTAATCAAGACTTCCACACTCATTTTCCGTATTGTCTCGATGACGCCCAGTTCTGCCGTTTGAAGATCGGTCCTCCGTTAACTGGCATACCGTGCTCTGTCGGAACCCCTCCTTCATGAGAGCTGCGATGCTTTTGGTCGCTCTATTGCTAGAAGGCGAATTAATACTTTACAAAGTGTGGATACATTATGATTGACGTGATTGTTCTCTGGAGATCTATGTATACTACAGACCGAAGGGAACCGTTCCCACCACCTCTGCCTCTGTTGTCTTTAAGCGCGAACCTCTTTAACTTGGCGATACCACTCAAAAACTCAAGCTCAGAAAGATAACCTTGCAGTTCCGTTGGCATAACATAAGCTTTTGAAACTTTTGTTTCGTTGCCAACAGCCAATGGAAAGTACTGTCCAATTTCTGAATAGAGTTTATCGTTTTGCTCGTAGATTGGATCAGCACCGTAGAACCGTGAGCCCTAAAATGTAGATTATGATTGTGATCTTACCTAAAGCTGGAATCTTTGGTATAGTTTTTATTCAGGTAATTACAAATTCATACATATACACTTGTATACCAAAGATTTTCAAATATGATTGAAGGATGTCGTAACGACCAAGTAAACTCACATTCGGTAACTGTTCTTTCAATCTCTTCTCCGCTAACACGTCCCATCCAACGCCCAGCGTGATGACAATAGATGGCGTATCCTGAAAAGAAATTTTGAAAAAAACTCAACCAAATTGGAGTGGTCGAGGATTGAATTATGATTAGGCAGAATAGCAAGGCATAGCAGTGCCCTCATCATCATGGGATTACGAGAACATATTTATTCATTTTCGTGATGTATTCATTAATTTCTGGACCCAAGTTGAAGAGTAGTTGAGAGGGAACAATTTTTATGGAGTTTTCCAAAAAAAAAAACTCGACTGCAGGAGTCGAAATCTCTAACTGCCGCTCGAGTTTTCAGCCCCGAGTTCACTGCCATAGTCGTCTCATCACGCTAGAGGTGTGAAGGCTGATGAGCCATGGTAAATGGCTGTGTGGGAAAAATCTCAAAAGTTCTCATGAAGTTATTTCACGTGTTTTATCTCAAAAGTCTTTGTAGGTGTTATTGGGATCCTGTAGATGTTATCCCCATTGAGAGCGGAATACAAAAATTGAGAGAAAATTCTTGATCAAAGCTAGAAGCTAGTAGAAGGGAAAAAATTTGCATAACTACTATAAAAATCGGAAACAAGCAACTAATCCTACATCGGTTTTGTTGAAAATGTGGAACTTGAACTCGTCTTTGTTTGAAACGCCTGTTAAGTTGATATTCTTCATCGGTGTTGAAGCATAGCAACGATTCACAGCGTCACGGAATGCGCTCCAGAGCTGGAACAGGACAACGTCATTGTCTACATAAGAGTTAGAATACTTGAAATAATTGGTTCAATCATGCAGTACCTACGCTCTCTGGGTGATTTCATTCGAATAGATTCCCAATAAAAACGACCAGGTAAATAAAACCCGGTCGTCTTTTTTGGGAATTTTTGGGGAACTTCAAAGCTTTTCATCCTATCGAAAACAATGGTAGCAAGTAAACGACGTGAAAGGGATGAGGGAAAGCAGTGCGGCTGAGATCCGCACCGCCATTCTCCAGGTAGCTACTCGTCGAGGTGCGAAGGTGCGGCATCGGAGCTGGAGAGAAGCAGCGTGGTTGTGGAAGGAGAGATTCACCGCCTACAAAATCAGCGAGAAGCTTGCCAGGGCTACTTTCTCCGAGGCAAAGAGTACACAGATGTCGTTTTGTATGAGAAGCTGGAAAGCCGAACGAAGAGAACTCAGCCTTTGCACTGGCTAAGGCCCGCCATCGGGCTACTCAAGATATCAGGGTGGTGAAGAGTGTGAAAAGCAGCGATGGTGCCATCCTAAGAAAGCCAGCCGAAGTCAAGAGGAGGTGGGAAGAGTACTTCACTAGGCTTCTGAACGAGGGGTTTTCCCAAAGGACATCTCACGAGAAGAGGCGACGACGTCCTCGATCCAAATTGCGGCGGCTTGCTCTCCGGTCCGGGGACGGGGTTAAACAGGGAATAGAGAAAAGAAAGTGGGAAGGCGTAGGTCCAGATGAGATGCCGATTGAAGTGTGGTGGGTCTTGAAACAGGAACAAGGTAGCTGAGGAACGAATGATGCCAAAATCGTGGAGATCAGGTAAATCATCGCCATCTTCAAACAGGCTTACGCGATGAAGTGTTCCTGGATGAATGGATCAAGCTGACTCCGCACACCGTGGAAATGCAGGAGTGGTTAATCACTCGAAGCAAGGGAATTATGCCCATCTTCCGGGAACAGTTCGGGTACATGTCTGGAAGGGCCACAAAGCATGTTACCCTCCCGTTCCGTACGATGGAAACATTACGCACTCCGCACGGGCTGAGAAATGAGCCTAGCGATAATGGTGGGGTACACCGAAGAGAACCAGTGAGCCCATTACTATTCCTGCTAACCATAGATATCATGATAAGGGGACTGACTGAAAGGTCACTGAAGACCATGCTAGGCGCCGACGATCTCGACATTGAGCGTTAGTAGCTCATTGAGCATTAACGCATGGTAGAAGAACTC
>MU874264.1:1846-12235 GCA_036418205.1 Ostertagia ostertagi
ATATCCCCTTCGTCGAGGGACTATAGAAGCGTGTCAAGAAGTGTCCAGTCCAACTCGATATCCACAAGAACATGGACCATAGCCTAGAAAGCATAGGAAGGGGAGGCAGGGTCAACCGTCCGTTGGACAAAGTCCAACGCATGGCTCTCTAGCGTGTGAGAGTAATGCCGAGAGTGAACGTACGCACGGAGACACAGACGGCTCGCGCAAGGCGAGTGCGAATGCCGGCGCGGAGAGCGGTCAACGTCGGTCCACGGTCGGTCCAACGTGAACGGTGACCCTGAGGGAGGCATTGAAACGTCCTACGGTAAATTCGAGTAGTATCTGAACACGCCCTATGTAAAGACACAACTCTGCAATGTACAGACAATTTCACTGCTCCTCATATATGAAGCGATTTTTCCCATGTGGTATAACAGAAAGCGTGCTCAAGCAATTACTAGACCAACTCACTTGCTTCCTTGGCTGCTGCCATAGCCTCTCTTGTCGACGGCGTCAGCTGAGCTGACAGGTCAGTGAATACCGTCCTCGCCTCTGAAAATTTTCACCACAAAATTACATTCGAATAAAAAATGATATGAACGAAGTTAAACATATGATAACTGGAGTGTAGCAGTTCGCAATGAAGCAGCGTCAGAGTTGGCGATCGTACATACGAGTAGACGACTAGGGGATCTGATGATTCAGAAGAAAGTATGTGAATCGATTAGGCGAGTAAACGATTCGGCGATAAGAGAAGAAATACTGATTTGTTGCCCCTCTCAGGCCGATGTCAGACTTTGCGAATCGCGCGATTCGCTAGCGTCTGCGGTCGCGTCGCGGCCAGTGAATCACTCAATTGGCTGGTACCGCACGCTAGCGAGTCGCTAGTAGCGAATCGCGCGATTCGCAAAGTCTGACATCGGCTGCATTGAGCGATCGCCTAATCGCCTACTCGCCCACCCGCCTATCACTCGATCGATACGTGCCCTTTCCTTATAAATTAATGGCCTGCCGCGTCTACGATCGCCAACTGTGAACGCTGCCCAAGTGATTTCCACTTCACATTGGAAGACTGTCTTCTAAGGCTGCTACAGTGAATAAAAAACAAATAAATAAATAATCTTCGGGGAAGATCTCTTAGAACAACTAGACGCTCCTGGTGCCTCACTTTGAGACGGACCGTGAGAAAAGAAGAGTAACGAACACTGGCATTTTATGATAGATCAGGCTAGAATCACGCTAGCACTTGAACCAGGGTCAACCGTCGCGTTCGCACTTTTCCGTAATAACTTGCGACCTCGCCGCACCCTACCATCAGCTAAGCAGGCTTCTATATTACCGACACTCTTCCCTACCTTTTTCTGCCATCGTGGCTATACGAACTCCTCCCTCCAAACCCCCAAGCCAGCCATAGAGCGGCCAGAGGGGAAGTGGGGGAGCGAGCGGATGAGGGAGGGCGAGGCAGCAAATGTATCATGAAGCGGTAGATCCACTAACTCTACTTTGTTATGTCTACTTTACCTTCCGAAACATTCGTCAAACTTAGAACCTTCCAGTGAATGGAAACCATTTCATAGAGTGAAGAACCAACACTACATGCGTTCAAACGCAACACTGCCTCTATCCCTTGCGTTACGTTTCGGAATAACACCCCTAATTCACTCAAGCTGACATTATACATCATTTCTGGTCACTCACGTTTGAAAACACTCAATAATACAGCGAAGCCGTACGAAGTTATAATACGGCTCACCTTTGATCGGTGGTGGTTCCTTGCTCGCCGACCTGACCACCGCCTGTAAAAGTTGATCAAAGTTGAGTCACATCGAATCGTTCAAGTTACTCATGCCAATGGAACTCTGATGAATTTATATTTATTTCGGAAACGAGAAGAGCGTCGAGTGCAGACCACACACCACAAGTGACGACGGCCAAGAAAAAAGTGGCTTTTCTTTTTTTTTTCTTGGCCGTCGTCACTTGTGGTGTGTGGTCTGCACTCGACGCTCTTCTCGTTTTCCGAAATAGAGGGTAGATTACGCATTCAGATTACGATTTTTGAAAGGAGAGTTAAACGACAATAGCTCCAAATCATATGTATGTGTTTCCGAAAAGATCAGTGTATACAGCATCGCTGTTGTTCAATTAATTGACAGTCACATACAAAGAGTGCCAGTACTTACAAGTTGCCAATCAATTACGTTAAGGATAATAAACGAAATGTATGGGATGTTGAAATTTAATACAACATAAAAAATAGAAATATAACATAAAACTAATGAAAAAGCATGCGCTTGCGTCAATCCCTTTTTGGTATGCGGCAGGCATTATACAGGGTGGTCCAAAATTATGTAGGACCAAGACATTGTATCTTTAAAAACGCATAGTAGTTTGATGGAACAGATCAACTTCATAGAAGTATTTCTAACTCTTCCTCTCGAAACAATTCCAGAATAGAATTGAGATCTGCCACTGCCCCGTTCACACGAGCCTTCAGATGAAGGGGATGGCGCGTGCGCTGGCACGCAACTGAGGCGTGTCCAAATGTTTCCAGGCCTTCTGCTCTGCCTTCTTCAGGGAATCAAACTTTTGTGTGCATTTATTTGCGCTTGCATCCAGGGTGTGAAATACAGAAATCTAGAGCTATTAGGTGGATGGTTCCATTGTAACAATTCTTCGAAAGCAACGAACTCGAAAAATCGCTTTTTAGAGAATTTTTGCTTTATTCTTGGGTGCTCGGTCCTGTAAGAAGTCCCAAGTAGACTACTCGTGTGGCTTTCTATCCACTACAGATGTGGAGTCTTTAGAGTGTCTGGCTGGGTTTTCACATCAATTTTTTCATTTTGGGTGTACGAAAGTCGACAAGGGGAGACCTAGTTTCTGCATCTGATAATTATCCTGGTGGTAACTGTAACTTTCGAGTCCCCGAATTTTCCATCTGTGGTGGTTCCAAACTTATTGAAGAGTTGAACTGTTGCTCATAAGGGCTTCTCTGATAGGTTAGACTGCTGCTAGATGTAACGTGCCAGAGCCCCTAGTGAGTTCAATTTGAGGACTGACTCAAAGTGAAGTAGTTATTTCACTAGTTTTGAGAACTTCATGAAACTTTGGTTTCATTAGGAAGAAGACAATTGTACCCTCTTCACATAGTGCACAGAAAACGAGATGAAAATGGAGCGATACGGAAAAAAGTGGATATGACTGCGCGCCCACGCGGTCCTCATAATTTTGGACCACCCTACCCTTGTACGTAGTTTTCCATTTCGTATAACTTCGTATAATGACTGGGGCCAGCCGATGTACAAGTCAGTGTTTTTTATCCTCCCAGACAAGCTGGTACCAATTAACCGACCCCGGAGGGATGGAAGGCTTGGTTGGCCCGGGCGACTCACGACCCAGGATTTGATCCCCGGACCGCTCGCGTGGTAAGCGTGCCACTTGCCACTACACCACTTCCGCCCTGATGCGTAACGTAAATATATGTAAATCTATATGAAATTAGACAGTGTTGGACAGCCGCTAATCGGTAGCATCGAATTACTTTGATTCATTTCAGGTCTGCAAGAGGACGCGCGATGGAAAATGAGTAATTTAAGATTTTGAAAGAAACGGAGACTAAACTACTCCTTTGATCCCACCCCTAAATAAAATTTCGGCAAAAGCACATAAACAATATTGAGATCCAAAAACATTTTTTGGTTTTACAAACTGAATGTCTCAATTATATACAAAATCAATAATTTTATCGTGAAATATTTCTGTGGAATAAATCACCAATAGAGCTCATTAAAATAAAAAAATGCAGAAATATTTGGTAAATTAGCCAAATTGTCCAGTGTGATAGTCGCGGATGTGGTCGCGCCATTTCTGACCTAAGGAACATCAAATTAACCAGATTAAATGAAAATCAAACAAATTTGAGTAATGGTCCTGGAAATCTCCATATCAAAAGTAGTTTTCACATTTGCTACCGGCTTTATCTTTTTTTTAATGTGCCAAAAACGAGCTGGAACATTGCCAATACGAGAAAAAAGTGACAAAAACACTACGACCAGTGGGCAAAAGTAGGCAATCAAAACACCTACAGGCCATCATGGAAGTCCAAGACAACAGCTGTAGGGCTTATTAAGTACATTTCTTTATAAAGTCTATTAATTACTCATTACACGCAGTGATCAAACCCAGTGTACACATTATTTGTTATTCACTTATTATATTTGATAACCATCTTGCTCGAAAAATAATGCCGTATTTATTGATTTATCACCCATTTGTTTATTTCGATACACCAAAACGGTGCGCTCAGAATGGTGGGCAGAATTTGTGGAATAATCAGCCATGAGAAAAAGATAAGAAAAAAAGCAAAAAAAGGATAAAATAGGGGCAGAAAAATGATAAGGAGTTTGAAAGGTTTGAAAAGGAACTTAACTCCGGTAAAAAATAACTTTGGATAAAAAAACTATAAAAGAACACCAAAAGGAGAACATTGTACAAAAATAGGCACTGTTGTGAAAAATTAGCAGCTAATTCGAGCTCCCCACAAAAGTGTCAAAAGGACAGCCCTGGCGGTGATCAATGGCCTTGTTACGGCGCTAATTGACACGTGCACAATCGGTTTTTCTACAGGGTGTGTATATCCGGGTGTGGCAAAACTAAAAACCGTCGACAGGCGTCGAACTTGCGCGGCGAATATACGCGTGATCTCATAAGCGACACACTTACCAGACCACCACGTACACCCTGTTATCGCAGCCGACACAGCGCACTTATCAAGCGTACACTGCGATCAATTCGGTTCAATATGCATGAAACGCACGTTGTGTGCATTGCTCTGACCTGACATCACATCGATTCGGCATGGCTGGACATCGTTGCCAGCCGCCTGTGGCCAATTTTGGATCAGGTCGGCTCCATGGAACCAGACAGAATTAGAATTTCAGAAGTCACAGTGAACCCTGTTGAGCATCAAAATGACGAAACTTGTTGAAAATGCGATTTTGAGCGATTTTAAGCCCATAAATAACCCTCACAAACACTATCGACGATTCTGCCCAGGCGGCTGACTCTTTTAGCACCTTTAGGTGTACAGATTCCAGGGATCAAAGATCTTGACTAAAGACAGTGACAGTAATTACGTCGCTAGAAGGGTTATGTATGAGCGTTGATGACCCAAAGGAAGAGACCCACTATATTTATTACATGAGAGAAAACTCATGCAAGGGCTTTAGTATACCCCACAAAGGAACAAACTGATTCCTTTTTCGACTTTAGACATATTTGTTGTGACTGGGGTCTTCATCAGCCGGCCTGTCAACCTGGGCCTGACGCTGGTACTAGAACCATTTTTGCAATTTTTGCAAGGCATGGTTTAGAGCCTCGGCAGGGATCGAACTCGCGGTTTTTCAGAGGTGCAGACATGGAACTAACCTCTTAAAAAATCTGCATAAGCGGCGACAAGGCCAAGATGCCAGTTGTAAAAAGGTCATAATCCATAACAGATCCCAGGGATCAAAGATCTTGACTAAAGACACTGACAGTAATTACGGCGCAGGAAGGTCCACCTAGGCACGTTGGTGGCCTGAAGGAAGGAACCCACTAGAAGAATAGATTCCCCTTGATGTTTATTTACCTAATTGATCGCTCTGCAATAGCTTATATGCTGCACTTTTCTATTACCATCATCTACTAATTCATTTCCTAGCACTTTAAGGTGCACCATAAATCGTAAAATGAATGCAACTACCAGCGCGGAGCAGAAAAGTAGGAAGTGCAAGGAGGTAGGCAACTATCTGCGGCTCTTCAAAGAATGCTGGGTTGTGAACAAAACTTTCGCCCCAGGCGGGACTAGAACCCGCACCTCTCGCTTTCCGGGCAAGTGCGCTACCAGTTACGCTACCGGGGCACCATTTCATTCCAACTCAGCTTTTCATTAGTCCGGATTCTTGCTGCAGAATCGGCCAAGGTAGAACGAATTTTGTTCAAAGTCATCTCCTTTACAGAGTGGTTGAATAGTTAGTATCTCCAACGCAAAATCAAAGGATCATTCTTATTTCTTTTTCCAAGAAATAGTTCCAGTACTGCTCCCGAAAAAAGCTTCTTCCCGTGTTTTGTGCTGATTACTGACTGCATGAATACGATTATTATACTCCCGACCCTCACATCATACAACACGTAAAAATCCCAAAAATGTTGAATATCATTCAGCAAATTCAACAATTCACGCGAAATAAAAGTTTTGTTTGTGACATAGCCAACCCTTGAATAGCTCAGGTGAGTCCTGAACAGATCAAATGCAGTTGCCTGACGCCTTCAGGAGGTTTCCGTGGAGCCTAAGGATCGAAAATGTTAAATTCAGACAGTGACACAATGTCTTCCCAAGAAGAGAATTTTATGCTCTCCCGCCCTGATGCGAAATTTCCCAATGGTTATCATGGTGACTATCCTTCTATTTTATAAAGCGCTAACTTTGTGTGTCGGTTTGTATGTATGTGTGTGTGTATGTATGTATGTATGTATGTGTGTGTCCGTCCGCAAAATGAAGTGAGTGAGAAGGAAGCTCATGGGATAAACAAACCGCTAACAAATCGGGTAGCTTACAGGATTTGAGATATCAATGTTTTGTAGCAGGATAGTTGTGATAACACTCTTAGGGCTATATAAACACCTGCTTAGCACACTTCCGTTCATTCCACATGGTGCTGCAGTGGCAGCTGGAGGGCAGTGGAGGAAGGGAGGATGAGGAAGGGAAGCGAAAAATCTACCGTCATATCATGATTGTGTCCCTTCTACTGTATGAAACACCATTGTGTTGCATACGCGTCACTTCCAGGAGGTGTTGGTGTCACAGGAGGAAGGGACCATAGCGGAGGATAGAAAGCTTGCGCAGGAAAGGAAGGTCCCGGCGGTTGACGGGGGACTAATCTGGTTAATAACTTTGCTTAATGTTGTAAATGATTTTGGCTTGTTTTTGATTTTTGCCGTGTTGGAATGAAGTTGAATTGGAATGAAACGATGCCCCGGTAGCGTAAACAGTAGCGCACTTGCCCCGAAAGCAAAAGGTGTGGGTTCTCAGTAAAGCCAAGGGAATGGGCATGTCAACTTCATAATGATCTCCCTAAAACGGTCCCTATTTTTCGTGCGTACAACAGGCATTTATCACTCATCAAACATTATTAGAATCGCCTCGATATGAGCTTCGATATGAGCTGAGGAGAGGAGAGACGCTAGAAGAACAAAGGTTGCGCCTTCCCAAAAATTCTAACCCTCCCTGGAGCCCTGCTTTCGCACGTGGCTCACACTTTTCATGTCGCCCATACTGACATGAGCGCCTACTTTTGTTCTTTGATGTCATGCTATTTATTCATTATTAAAAAATATGCATAAAGAGACCATTTATAAGAATATTGCCAGTGCTGTTATTAATCATGAGCTATTTTGTTTTTTTGAGGTGAATAATAAGTGAAAAGCTATGTGAATAGAGTTACATCATATAGCCTGAAAAATTACGATCCCATCTATTATCATAGCACTCGACCATACCCCCTCAAAAATGTTGACTGTCGTATTCCGTTCAACTGTCCAATTTATTTTTCATCACCACAAAACGATCCAAAGGTTATAGTGAATGAATCATTTCGGATAGAAAGGCATTACGCAGCAGTCGAACCCTGCTCTGATTTTTGGTCATTGGTCCCCTCCTATTTATAATTTTTGACTTTAGTTTTTCCATGCAATTTTACTTTATGTGTGGCAAGAAACAGAACCAGTAGAAGGTACTCAACACATTTGTACTGGAAGGGATAGCTGCTTTTGATAAGCGGTTTTGAAGGTATAAGCAGCATTTTTAGAACTAGGCGAGTTGCTCATGCCGCTTGCGATTAGGCGGTTAGGCATTAGGCGATGGCCTTCGATACAAGCGAAAATATGGGCGCTCATGTCCTTGGGGGGGGGGACATCGACAACAAGGCCGATGTCAGGTGACACTGGGACTAAGCCCAGGAGACGGGAGAAACGCCAGGGAGCACACATATTGCTTGCATCTTCCCACAGAATTCCTTTCCCTGTCTAAGGCACAGTTCCAAGCACAGTAACTGGCTTACTCACTGGGAGGTCCTCCCCCTCAAGGACATGACCGCCAAAAATACGTATCGATTAAACTATTAGGCGAGTAGGCGATTGAGCGAGTAAGCGATTATTCGGACGTGGTGAGCGAGTGAGGGAATAGGCGATAAGAAAGGGACACATGTTGATCGATTGCTATTTACATTGCACGATCACTCGTATAGGACGCCACTCGCCTATCAATACTGTATTTCTTATAGCTATATCGCCTAATCGCGCCTGTTGCATATATGTATCGATCGACAACTCTGCATCGCCGAGTCTAGGAGTCATGCCGATTCCTTAAATTACTTGCAAACACGCATCATAAAGTCGCCGATTCCATTACCTGCTGCTCGCATCACACCAGGCAACCATACTTCACAACTGTTATTCAGGGCGTGGGACGCGAACAGATGCTGCTCGTCTATACATATAACATGGTCAGATTGATTGTATTAACACATCTTTATTGATTTCTAGGCTACACGTTCCAATCGTTACCGATTTCTATTGATGGTAAATTCTGTGAACTTCGAAGTATTTGGGCATGTGGCCGCGAAGAAAACTGAGAAGCAGCGCATAAACTACCCTCAACTTTTGACATTCCACCCCTCTTCTTTGCCAGACTTAGTCCTTTCATACAAACAAAACTGAGTCAAAACAATGGTAACGTGTTTGATTTAAGCATATGACATGCCTTCTCAATGAGTCGATAGCAACTCCTTATAGATGTATGTTAAAGTCCCTTGACGTCCTAGCCACATTTACACTACTGCTCTTCCTCCGTAGGGCCTAACATGGAGGTGCTCCTCTAGATTAGGTTTGCACCGAGAAAAAGAAACATACTCGTGTTGAATAGTGAAGTATTGAAACTTACCTGAGCAAATCGTTCAAGTGACTTTGGCCGGGCGATGGTGCGTGAAGCTCGCAGCATGCTGAAAACGTCAGTACAAAATGAAACCGTACAGTGAAGGTTGGTGATATTTGTGATATCTAATCGTCTTTAGCTTACGGAAAAGTAAGATTCGATCAGGGCCGTATGCTATGCTTTCGGGGAAGGGGATGCGTCCCCTAAGTCGTATGCTATCCGTCCCCGAAGCTCATTCGGGGAGAGGCCACGCCCACCGAGCTTCGGGGACGCGTCCCCCTACCATTATCGTTGGGGGAAGCATCCCCGAAGGCTAGAGTAGTCGCCGCGGCGCGCACTATTTTCGCTGGAGCACATTATTTTCTTATGGGAATTACATATTATCCTGAAGCTGCGCTTCATTGAAGCGTAAAGAGGATTATGCTGCAAAGCATCGGTGGCGTCGTTGGTGTCTGCGCAAGATGCAATGGATCATATGTCCATGGCTGTGATAACAGCTGCTAATACTGGTTCAGCGCTATGGATAGAGGGAAAATTCTGTAAAAATCAAGAACCATGTTCCACTCCAAAAAAACTAGGATCCTGCGCTGAAAAAAAGGTGCATGCGTCTTGTGCAATATACAAATTCATGCGCACCTGTTCACTACGCATCATGTTTAGATAGGATAGAGATTGCATTTATTTACTGATTTTGTAAGTAGAGTACTGTGTTGTTGGAATATCTGCTGTCAATTGAGTATTACAGTTATACAGCTCCTCTTCTGATCCTTACGTTCATGGGCGTACTAGAAATTAGGGTCACAAAGCGAGCGGTAGGGAAATTGATAAAATTGCAGTTCATAATCGGGAAAAACACGTTCTTGGTATTATCAAACGATAGAATAAAGCACTGAAATGGATTTAAAGAAGAAATAACCTTTCAGAAAAAAAAACGATCAGTCATATTGTGAGTAGAACATAGTATAAAGAAGGGTCGGCGCAGTGCACCTAAAGTATTCGGAACCATGACAATATTCTCATTTCCGTGCTCATTCATTTCCCCGCTTGCACAAGTACCCACCCTCGAGCTCCCTCCGTCTGTAGAAATGTGATTACTGCGGTAGGGGAGAACTGTTGTACCACGATACCTCTCCACAAAATTTGTATTCATAAATAATATGGATTTATCCTCACATAGTATCCCTTATTGTGTCTCGATCGAATAATAAAACTGAACGCAGCTAACAGGTATTCACTTGTTAAACGCAATTGTATGCGTGGCTTTAAGGTCATTCGAATTTCGCGCTCTATAAGCTCTGCGTCTTCTCTCCCCGAATGAATTTCGGGAGCATAGCATACGCCCTGCTTCGGGGACGTCTGCTTCGGGGATTTTCCCCGAAGCAGAACTCTTCCCCTTCCCCGAAAGCATAGCATACGGCCCATGAGGCCTTCTTATTTTG
>MU874267.1:2064-12840 GCA_036418205.1 Ostertagia ostertagi
AGGTGTTAAAGTGTCCTGAACGTCCTGAATGAATGAAATTAGAATGCATGGGACATCCTGAAAAAGGATCGACTAAAGCTTAATGCCCTACCCTTCTTTATCTTTTTTATTATCTTTTTTATTATGGTCCCAATTCCCACCTAAAAAGTGGGGCAGTCATGGAGAAGTGGAGCCGAGAATCTAATCACAAGTTTTTTTTACAGCTCCGACAGTTTCGCGATAAGTACGGCGATGGTAGAACCGCTTACTGAACCGACAGCTGTTACAACAACGAAACCAGATGTGAGAATCAATTTTCGTAGAAAAAAGAAAATTCAAATGCCTTGAACAGCATCCTAGCACGTTACAGAGTCATGCGAAAGTTCTGTAATGGGCACCGGTTAACCATTTCTTGCATATACTACTGCTAGTAACAAGGAATGGTTAACCGATCAATACGATCATTTCCAGTGCATGGGTTTTGGTAGTAGTATTTTGGTTGTGGTTTGTGCGCCTCGAGACCCCGAATTCACAATCAAATCTGTTAGCGGAATCTGCGGAAGGATTTCTGAAGGACCTTGAGGAGATTCCACGCTGAGGTCGAAGGTCGGACAAGAGAAAACCACCTGGTGAAACGATCCCCCAGGGTCAACCCTACCGTTGGTACTTTTGGAAATTTTCACGACCCCCCCCCCTCCACCACCATGAGACTCAGGAGGTCCACCAATAACGACCACCACCCTTACCATCAGAGCTGTTACTATAGTATTTGATTCTGAGACCAGTTGACACAGCTAAACCTAACTCCACCCACATTTCCTCCAAAATAGCCGTCGAGTGGGGGAGGGTGGGGGAGGGTATATCCATTTCGACCATCCCCTTTTCGTCGATCGAATCCCTGACCCTTGGACTTTGCTCAATGGACGGCTTGACAGCCTGCTCCAAGCTTGTCGACCCATATACGCAATCGCTACACTAGAGTTAATGCTCTGGCACGTGTCGTTCCCCGCCGCGCTATCGACGTGGCAGCCCCCGAGGACAACGACATCGTTGCACTTCTCGAGCGCGTTAGGGTAGATAAGTATTAATTTTTAAAGGAGCCACGATGAGAACTGCATCGATGCGGAAACCAAGGGGAGGCTTCCGATTCATGTGGCACTGGGTGGTTTCTCCTGATTTTAACTTCATCGTGGCACCATTGACCACCTCTACCTTGATTTTAATGGGCTGTCGTCTAACTGTGAACTCGGCCAATTGAGGACGCATGTATTAAGCAGCCCAGGTCACAGGAATAAGAGGTCTTCCTCCGACGCTTGGCATTCTTGCTTCTCAGACGCTACAAAAGACTTCTATCATCATCAACTCATAAGCGCTTGCCTGTGTTCAATGTCCCTAAGCGGTCTTTGCATAGCCCTGGAGCCCTTGTTGCTTCCCCTAGAGTTGGAGAACGGGATTTCTGCCACCTTATCGAACAGCTCTATTCTAGTCCATACTTTCTATTCTCAAGGGCCTAGGCCATTCAAATTCTGAAGTCTTATTCGTACAAGTACAGGATAGTGATATCGAGATGACAGTACAGCGACTGTTAAAGCGCCTGCATGCTTGTCTTCGCATGCAGTTTGTCCTTTGGTTCTTACCGTATAAGTGATACGGTGGAGTTCTTTCATTGTCTGTCGTATTGTTTTACTAATCGTACTGGAAACCTGTCTGCCCATAGGCATCATCGACTATCTTTATGGCAGTGTCAGCGATTCATGAGCGAGTTTTCAGGCTGTGAAAGAAATTTCAAAGTGAACACCCATTGATTTGACGAAACGGGAGTTTCAGGGGGGTGGGCAAAGACTTCGTTTACTGTCCTTGGTGAAACATTGCGGTGGACAAAGCCTAGGGATCTAAGGATTAGCTTAGGGATTACATGCAGGACTACAATCCCCCCTCCGTGAATGGGAACCATATAACCTTATCCGCTTCTTTGAATGGTTGTCCTCTGAATAACTAATCTTCACTTCATCAGAATGAAGTCATTGACCGAGGAGGGTCATAGTGCTGAAAACCCCCAAAACTTGCCACAATTTTCAGAATTTTCCTATAACTGATATAAAAACTTCGTACATCACAAAAATAACGCTTTTTTTTCTTCTCATCAGAAATGAAATGACAGTTTCAACTATTGCAACCCTACCCCTACCCGTGGTCGACTGTGCATTGTGGCAGTTCACCTATGAAAACAGCTCTTCCGGTTTCTGCCACACATTACATTACAAGTTAGCATGACTGAAAGGTTTTGAATGACAATAGAATCAAAACTCTTCAAGGAATTGGTGCGCTGGCCAATTATCGCCATTTTTTATCCATCAAAAAAAACGGAACAAAAAAGGTAGGTTCAAGGGGTCAAGGAATGAGTGAAGTTGAGTTTCTCGCGGCCTAACGAAGAGTCACGAGAACTCCAGGACCTGTCCAACAAGTCCCAAAGATGTTCATCTAGGCAAAGTCACTTAATGTTTGGAAAGGAGAACTCGCTGACTTCAGCCGAGTGACCCCAAATTTCATCAGGGTTCATACATGTGCTTGCCTCCCCCTCCCCCTCTCACCTACCCACTTCTTCACACCACTTTTGGAGGATTTTTTGAGCAGGAGGAGAAGAGATGTTGGAACATGCGGACATGGACCTACCAGGCCGCTAGGGCATAATCTCCGCAGCAAAATACGGATCGCCCCACACCTTAGGCTGGATTTTTGACTAACGATAAGTAGATTTCACCTTCTGCGACCTCAACGTGGAATCTCCTCTGAGCTACGTATTTTATCTAGAGAGGCATAATAAGCAACAAAAATCGATTGCTCTTGTTTGTTTGTTGAGTTGGGACAAAACAGTTTCATTTGATATGTACTTGAGCCAAGACGTTTCAGAAGCTGTTGTTTTTCAGTTACGAACGGAGGAACCACTCTTGCTCACGACGCGAGCTGACAAAAACACTAGTAAGTTCCACCATCTAGTAAAAATTTTGGGGGAAAATTCTGGAAAAAAGAACTTCAAATGGCTATGTGGATTTGGGCCTATTTTGTGAAAAAAAAAACACAACAGCAACTCTGGGCTATGAGTCTGAGCCTCTTACAGCTTGGAGGAATGTTTGGCACGGTCGTTTTAGGGCACGACTTCCACCACCAATGTACACAGATGCCTTTACTATTTTGGAGTCTAGACTCCTTTTCGTCCCTGGCAACGGGGATAAGCGAAGTTTGATATCCATGTATGATACTCATCCAACGTTGAGCCCTAGAGATTCATCTAAACTCCTAATCTTTCTAGAGTTCTACGCTGGGTTATTCAGAGTGAACCCTTTCTGTCTTAGAAGCAGCGATTACGATAGATCTCAAAGGGGTTTAGAGGGGACGTGAGGGTCTCAATAGTACGCCAATGGCGAAAAAAGCAAAGAAATCCGTCAAAAATAAGCAAAATAGTACCCCTTTGATTGCCCTTTCATTTTCGACCATGGATGAGCGACGGTAAAGAACGACGTTGTTCGGACGTGTTAACCCCGATAGCCGCCATCATGCCAACAAGCATAGTGTTTTGATTGATAAGGCATTACATGGGCAAGTTGGAAGATACAGCCGCTAAAAGGGAAATGATCATCCAAAATGAAAAGCCAACAGCAAACAGCTCGCCCAAGTCATCATGAACTAGTGGGCGTAACGCCGCTGGGGGGCGGAGTGCTGCGGAGGTCCTGCTCAGCAACCACAGCACCTTCCGCTTCCTTTAAAGGAATCTTCCGCGGAAAAAGCTCCGCCTCCATTACCACAGAAAAACGATACCCTTAGGCCCCTAGCCTCATGAGCATAGCAAAAAGAACGGAACATAAGCGTTAGTTTCGATAATACTAATCCTACACACAAGACAAAATGATCACTCTTCCGTGGAAGATTCCTTAAGGTATCGTTTTCTGTGGTAATGGGGGCGGAGCTTTTCCGTGGAGGATTCTTCAAAGGGAGAGAGAAACCGATTTCCAGCAGGCAGGTCCGAATAAGTCAAGACTGAAATTTTATCAGAAGGTGCTGCCACTAACTTGTGGAGACCGTACTTATGAAACACCACCTTGTGCTTGCAATTTTTTCGCATTCACGACGTATAGCTTTCACAGTTGGGAAGTGCACCGTGGGAAAAGCTTAGAAGGGAAAAGAAGGTCCCGGCGCGTAACGGAGGATAATGGTAGGGAACACAGTCTACATAAAACTATAAAGCACAGTTGCAATTCCTTCGATAACAAAAATGTCTTCGCATCAATAACCTCGGTCAACCAAGCGGGCCTCCCCACGCATAAATATATAAATGCTGTGAAACGGGGAAATTTTCGGATGAAAAATGTGGCACTGTTTGCCTTTTGCCTTTGCCCAAATTCGGAAATTGAGCCAAAGTTCTATCGAAAAGTTCCGTGACTTTGGATTGGATGGCAAGATGCGGTCCGAGGTTATTTGACCCCTAGAACCGAACACCACATTTGTTTGGCGCGAATACGCCTAGGGTCCGCGCCGCAGTGCCAGCGCCAAAGACGCTAGAACACTTGCTGGAAGCTTGTCGTCTGAGATGGTTACATTCATGTGATATGAATATCGTTGCGAGTAAGCCTGTAGCCCACGCTACGGCCCCGGGGCAAAGCTGATGGCGCCGATACAAGAAGTTTTCGCTCTAAACCGATGTGGTATTCGTGTTCCACGAGTTGAATTATCCCTAGGCAACTTAGTGGCGCTACCACAATATACGGGGGTAGCAATGCATTCAAAATTGCGAAAAACATGCCCTTTTCGCTGAAAACGAACGAAACCACGGACATGGTGAGAGAGACTCAGGGTGCGTGGGCAATTGTTATTTTTTTCCGCAGATCCTGCCCTTCCCTAGACTTGGTCCTAGAGGATGCCTCCTTTTATTGCGATAGCGCTCAATTTACAGCCAAATTCACAGTCATGGACAGATTTCTATTGAAATTCGGCTCACTTTTTGAGTAGTGGGCAAATAATGCCAATGGTATTGTCTCCTAGGGGATGTTTTTGAATGGTTTTCTTTGCAGCCGCCATTCCGACAGCAATTGTTCCGTCAAGTCACGAACACTCGCAGCCGCTCCCTGAAGAGGTGAATTTCTTGTTAGATGTTATTTTCGGAAACAATCTTGCATTGAGGAAAGGAAAGAAAGGAGAAGAAAAGAGCGAAAAGAGAGGAGAGGAGAGAAAACAAAAAAGAAAAAAATGTTATAAAGTGATTTCCTCTCAAAAAAGCTCATAATCTGAAAGGATAATGAAGAAGTCATGGGCCAAATATCGGCCGATTTCAACAACTTATTCAAATATGTAGTCGCGGTCATTTTGTGAGCCACAATTTAATACCTTCTCCAGCCGACACTACAATATTGTAGAATCCCTGATTTCAGCGGAGTTGAATAGGCTGTCGGACAGTTTCCATGAACACGCGTTGCAACCGCGCACGTGCTTTTCTTTTTTTATGCGAGCACATTTAATTTTTTATTGGAGGTCTCCTGATCTAACTTTTTCTCCGTGAGTTAAAAAGGAGTGTGTCGAACTTGCGGAATTCATAAATCCGCCTAAGTCTTTATTCATTAGTCGTGATCTTTCACCAGCCTAGAAACTAACGGAAGACGGGTTCGCATAAGGGAACGGTGAGCGCCCCACTTTTCCTTTTTAATGCTTTTCTGCTAATTTTCTCTCTGAATTGGGTCTCGCCGAATGAATAACCCTCAAATTATAGCAGCAGCACACGTCGTGTGCTCAGTCGGCACCATGACGTGCGCTGCTACTGTGATTGAGGGTCATTCATTCCTTCGTTATTTGAAGGCAAGCCTCGAGAGAAGGTCCACTAGGAGGAACCAAACTTGAAGCGAACTTGTTGGAACGGTTCTTACGGGCGTCCTGTCAGCTTCCTCGCCCAGAATGTGAGGCTAGGGCGCTGATCGTTAAGGACTTGCAACCATCGCAGCTCTCTTCACTAACCGCTATTGATATGGAGATCAGACTGCTCTCTCTAGTTTCAGGGGCTTGGCCCCTAATTTTAGCGTTTTGAGTGATTAGGCGTGCTTTTTTGCACTTTTACGTCATTCCGCGGCTCTACCATCACTATGAAGCGCTCCTATGCTCTAGTTTTGGACGGGCTTGCCTTTGAGTATTGCTATGAAGAACCCAACCCTCGTAACACCATTTGGAACAAGTTTTTCTTTTCTCGCTTATTTTTTACTAATAGATTTAGTCCAGAAACAAAAGAAAAAACGATTAAGTGGGAGAAAAAAGCGAAAGCTGGGCCAACAAATGAATTGCTTACTTGCAGGCGGTTGCTGCTGATCCGTTCAGTATGGACGAGGAGTCCTCGACAGAACAGACACCAGGAATGCCCGTGGTAAGAGAGAACAAAATCGCTATATTCTTTCGTTCACACCCAAAACGGCGCTTTTCGTTCCCTACACAGAACGGTCTTTTCAAAATGACTCAAAGCTAAAGACAGTACAAGTTGAGCCCGGTAGGTCAAAAGAATCGAAAATGTACCCCCTCTTCTGACAGCGGGTTTATCATCATGATGTCATGCACATGTATATGTATTTTCAAGCTACAGAAAGCTACTGTATTTTTCAGATCGTTCCAGTAGTGCCTGTCATTCCGTCCACTAATGATAGCATTGTCACACTGCTTGAGCCACACAACGACTCAATGTCGACGACGGAGGCACCTGAAGAAACGGACGTAACGACAATGTTTGGCCCACATGTGCCTGTCGTTCAGACACTTGAAGGGCGAGTACTGAAGGAGAAAGAAGAGGTAGGAATGGCTTCTACTTTCGAATAGGCTCGAAATGATTGGGTGAGCACCGGTCGACATTAAAAAATGCTTCTCTAAGTGAAAGTGTCATTACCTGCTCTGCTGCCACTTCTAGATGGAAGGTATCCCGCCACGATTGGGGCTGCTATCGCGGCTCTTTTTATAAAGCACTGACAAGGGGATCTTTTTTCAAAAAGGTTTCTTGCATATTGTAGGGACGCATGTATGGACCACAAAACCATGTTTCGTTTTCGCTGAACGGTAGTACCAAAAAAGTGGTGAATATACTCTTGATGGTTCGATCCCCCGCGGCGACTAAATTTTGCAATCAAGGTTGGCGGCCACTTGTTGGCTTCAAAATGGTCCTGACGATGAATTTGACATTTAGCGCGATTTGGCACCAAACCGTAGGCGCCCAAATGCAAAATTTAGTCGCCACGGGGGATCGAACCATTAACAGTACCTTATGCTTTTTTTTGGTACTGCTAAAACCGTTCAGCGAAAATGAAACATGGTTTTGTGTTCCCTACATGCGTCCCTACAATATGTAAACCGTTTTGAAAAAGCGCGGCTTGCCCTGAAAGACCTCCCTCGTAAGCTTATAGGAGCGGAATGCAGCGTTCTTGCAGTGAAAACTTCTTTGACGGTGGTGAAATCACCCTCTGCCTGACCCTGACTACGATCCCAAACTGAGCTCCCCTTATTTATTTATTTATTTGTAAGTCAATCATAATAGAGAGAAATCATGGATAAATGACCCCGGGATGGCACTAGATTGATTAACTCAAAGTTCAATCTAGTGTTGTGGTTAAGAAAAAAAGCCAAGTGTTGACCCAGTACGCGTGAACCGAAAGGTGGTAAGGAAAGTGCACAGCTTACCCATTAGCGATTTGGCTACAGTGAATTTTCCGTGGTATGCAGTGTCGGGCTAGTTGGGTAGCATGACGCCAACCACTACGCCTGAAGTAGATCATGCCCACTATAAGCATCACTACCCCTTTCTGACTGAAGACAAGGCCTGGGATAAGCTGGTGTGTAATAGCGTTCAATGACGAAGTTGGTGGTGGGGAGTGGCTCGAAAAAAAAACAGATGAAACCGTAGATTACGCTCCGAACAAAATCCTCCTTTCATTCCACTATAGAATGTAGAAGGATTGTGTTTGAACGATTTTTTACGGAATAAGTGTTATTCTCCTCCACTTTAAAAAAGATTTATAGGACGAGAACCTGGCTACAGTCATGACATTGTTTCCTTGTACGCAAATAGGTTCCAGTTCCAGTTTATTGGTGTAATCTGGGGCAGGCTGCGCAGTCTTTCTACCAATCCACAAAAACGCCCTCAAATAAGGTTCTCAACAAGAATAATTAAAAAAATCACAGCAATGGGGTTCTGTTTGGACATTTAGATGGAGCCATTCCATTTTACACACAAAACGACTTGTGGTGCGACTAGCAAAGCATCTTGCGGCTCGCAATACCTTGGGCCCGACTCAAAGATTTGGAATGGGGGGGCGTGGTACAGTTGGTTTGGGTCGGATGAGGCTCACACAATCCGATTACTAGCTACACTACTGTGAGAAATGCACCTAATTTGTTGAGTTCTCATTGTACTCAACATTCTTCTCGTTGAAAATCGGTAACAATGAAAGCACGCCCAGGATGGAGGAGAGGGGCTGAGTTGGTGCGTTCAGCGCAAATTATTGGGGCCCTATCACCGGTGCCAGGGAGTAGGAGGGGCCGTTTCGAAGAGATTGTCGAAGATCGCGTCTCGGGATGGCTCACTCTGAGGCTCATTCTTGATCGGCTGCGATTTGACGATGCGCACATAGGCGTTGTGTCGGCGAGCTTAGACCGCTGATAATCCATGCGCAATTTGCGGCCAATCTTTAATTGCCATCGAGCAATCCGTACTAAAGTAATCAGAACCGCTTAGTTAAGGATACAAATGCGAAGATCGTTGAATGATGACGGAACGTGATGTGTAATTAGGACCACGGGAGTCTGGCGTATAGATTACTACCGAGCCTTTGAGGGATGGTATACCATTCGACTGATGAGGGGGTTGTTTCGCGGCAAAAACGCATTACGGTCGCGTGCTCGCAACGGCCTCATTTTCTAAGCCGAGCAACAATGGCCATAAAGGTTTTTTTTTTTGTTAAGTTCAAAGCGGCCGTATTCAGACATTTTGAGAGCTCCGAAAAAAGTCAGGGAAGGTGGACACATGTTTTTCTGAAAATAAATGACTGAATGTTGATTTTTGGGATTCTGCGATTTTTCGGTGCATACATCTCTTGGCCTGAAATATTAAAAATAGTGAGTTAGTTAATTTTGTTGAGAGAATTTAACTAACTTACCATGAGCTGCATCTATGGAATTGACTTAACACCTAGATCGATTAGGAACAAACTCGAGGAGGAGGAATTCATTGTTTGAGCAGTGTGTTCAATCAACCCAACGGCTTGGCCGTCTCTCGGGTCTTGTTTAGATTGTACTTTTCCGGGAATTCACGTCAGAAATAAGAACAGATTTGATGTGTATCAGCTAACCATGGCATAGTGATGACGGGAGCATTAGCAGCGTATCATGAAATATAATCGTGAGAGGTAGCAGGCGTTCAGCCAAACCCCTTTGGGAATTGTGCCTTTCCAGTCTGGATCATGCAAGGATATTAATTGCGTTTCGGCCTATAGAATAATTTTCTCAATCCAGACAATGCACAAATCACTGTTTTAGTCCCCAGACGAGTTTGAGACCAATCAACCATTCCCAAAGGGCGAAAAGCATGGCTGATTCGATTGGAAATTCCTTTTCTGGGGTATGGCTACAGTTACTGGTATAAGCTGTGTCAGAGTTTACATTCGCTCCAACCGGCCGTATCATAGGACTGGATAGGTAGGCATCAGACTATGCGACTAACTGGTAGCGAATCGCGCGTTACACCAGCGAAATCAGCTAGCAATCGAGCGATTTCAGCGCGATGCGCCAAAGAATCTTCGCTGGACCATCGCTTATACCCCTTAAAGGCACTGCCCAACACTTCTAGCCATGGTAAAGGCAAAGTTCGGGCTCAGACCCACCTAAGAAGCCCTTACCATGGCTAGAAGTGCTGGGTACGCAAGTGCAAAGGTAGCGCCACCTTTCTACATCGAAACGCGTCACTAGGACCCTAGGCGCCATGGACTTCTAACAGACTCCACCAAACTTAACATGGTCCGCCCACCGTTCGATATCTTGTCTGCGTCGCCACGTTGATCTGCTATGCTCTCTCTTCTCGGACTTCTCTACCGCTCTCCGCGCTCACATTATCTCTCATCTCCCTGCCTGTCTTTTGAACTTCTCCACAGCATGAGCAAAATGCTCGTATTTCCTGTGTATTTCAGGATTTTCTTTCCTTTTTTCTCGGCGGTCCACCTCCATCCCTACTTTCACATTTGAGTGGAATCAACCCATCAATGTTATCCTGATTCCTTTAAGTTAGTCGCGCTGTCTGTCATCTGCCACAACGCTGAGGTACTTAATATGTTTTATTCTGGTTGAGCAAGTCCGTGAAAGCTGAGAAACATTGAAAATAGCCAACGAGTCCTGAAAATAGCGCGTCGCTCTGAAAGTTGGATTAAAGTCCTATGGAAGTGATACGTAATCCCTTCAAGGAGCATATCAATTTTTCAGGCACATTCCACAACCAATGGTCCAATCGTTGATGTCCGAACCCAAGCAACAGCTGAAACTTCTGAACTTCCATTCGTAACAGAAAAAGCCGAAGAGGAGGAGGTCGGCACTGAAAGCACACCAGTGGCTGAGACGTCTTCAGTTGGAAGTGAAACACCGTTTGATGTCACGACCGCGGGTTCGTTGCCAATGTGTTCTGTCTTCTCAATTGTTGAAGTAACGCCTAGATCAAGTTCAAAAACTTCCCAGGGACAAACTGCTTGGGATTGCTGACGACTAAGGAAGTCAAGGTGTGAAATCGGCTGGCAATGA
>MU874269.1:1718-12215 GCA_036418205.1 Ostertagia ostertagi
ATACGATTCAGATTAGTTCAATTGATTTGAGTTTCTAATTTGGAGCTATAATACATATAATATGCTATAAAAAATTATTATTATTATTATTATTATTATTATTATTATTATTATATTATTATTATTATTATTATTATTATTATTATTATTATTATTATTATTATTATTATTATTATTATTATTATTATTATTATTATTATTATTATTATTATTATTATTATTATTATTATTATTATTATTATTATTATTATTATTATTATTATTATTATTATTATTATTATTATTATTATTATTATTATTATTATTATTATTATTATTATTATTATTATTATTATTATTATTATTATTATTATTATACGATTATGTTGTCACTTTATCACCTTTATATCATGAAAATCTATTTATTCGGTCCATTGTGCGCATACACTATATCTTGTTATTACATTTTATGGTTTTAAAAAATGTTTTTATTATTTTATTGTTTCTGATTATTACTGTTATCAATATCACTATGAAGTATATTTCATATATATTCAAGATCTGCGACTGAAGATCTAATAATAATAGTAATAATAATTTATTCTCTGTTTCTAATCGGAGTCGGCAATATCAGGCCGAAATTTTGGCTTTTTTTCATCAAAGAATCTATGTACAACTAGAAAACTAGGATAAGAAAACATCGTAGAAATATCGGAACACCTCAGTTATAGAAATAATCGATGACATGTCGTTAGACGTATGAAAATGAATAAGTGAATAAAAATGGTAGAAATGATGTGAAATCTCGAAAAGCAACTGAATATTGGTCTCCGAAACAAATCGGATTTCTAGTGAGTAGAGGGCCAAGTGAGATTCATACGTCGGCATCGTAGTCCCGGGAGTGGACATCGAAGTGGACATTCGTCTTTATGACGATACACTATCAGATTATTGCCGTCTGGAATTACAGCAGCAGCTGATCGGCCTACGGGTCGGCTGCCAAAACAACTTCCGCCAACTCGCGCAGATAGCAAATTATAGAGAGAGAAGGCGAGAGGAAGGCCGCCTAGTCTATAACAAGTTCCGGCAATTAGGCCATCCTCCTTTTCAACGGATTTAGTGACCCCGTAAAGAATTTCTGAACTATCTATCTCGCGAATGATCTTAAGGATTCTAAGGATGAGCGATACCCATAGATTCGAGTTTTGCTGTATTTAAAACTGAGGAAATAAATTGATAGGCGTTGGTTTAACCATTTCCGAGAGTGCGCCACGCATTCGACTTTTCTCTAGAGTTGTGGATTTTGTTGAATGCGTGTAGTCTCACATGTTGAATTGCAGAACCCATCTCATGCATAACTGAGCGTTTTTGATCCCTGAACGATCTCTTGTTCACATCCCTACGAATATTTCTAAGTTCACTGTTTTACTCAAATATAAATGTTTTTCTCGCAAGTGAGAGGTATGATCTCTCATGAAATCTGAAGCTCCTTCAAAGGTGATTGATTGACCATTTCAGTGTTTACACGTCACGGGGATAATTTTTCCAAGAAGCTGATTAATCTCACCAACCACCTGGCTCAGTTTTTATCTCCCTTAAATCAAAAGTTGCACTACTTTCTCCTGCTTTTATGCACTTTAAACGCCTTGCGAAGAAAGAACTGTTGAGTTTTACTTAGTGTATGATGATTTAGTATAGCACATTGTTGTTTTCTTTTCCCACGTCTACCTTATGTAGCGTATGAATAAATAAATAAATAAATAAAGAAAATTCGATCGCACCGCTGAAGTATCATTTTTAAAAGGTGCGGTCATGCTGTGCAGATCGAGTGTGAGAGCATCTCAGTATCATTCTTTGACATGTGCATATTGAGCCCTAGCACAAAACGTCCTAACTGCCAGAACCTTAAATTTGCTGGTCAACAAGTTGGTGCAACCTACGCCACCTGTTTGGCCTCTGCACCATTCGTCATGTCGCGCTCCAAAGGCTTTATCAACAGATCAGCAGACGTTTTGATGTTTTCAACATCCACAGAGCCCAGTTGGCACGGCATTTCTTCCTTTGCTGCTTGGCGTAATCGGCAATTTGCACCCATTTTCATTTGCCAGGTACGTTTTCGATGTTTCCCTTGAGGCTGGAAGGTAGCGCTTACGAACGAAAGAATTTCGAAAGTGGAACGAGTAAGTTCACAGAAACTCGAGCAGGTTGTGAAACGGCAGAAACCTATTCGCATCGCAAGAGGCGGATCTTCAGTTGAAAAGTCGATAGCTGCTGGTAGCCTCTGTAGAAAAAACCCTCTGCGAATTTCTCAAAATAAGCGTAAGTCGTTAAGCGAGAAGAGTGAGAAACTAGATTTTAAAAGTGAAGATGCTGGGAACGTGTGGTTTTTAAGGTTCACCGAGTGGTCGGCGCGTTATTTTATTACAATTGATAGTACGAAAGAATGAATGTCGATCGGATGCTTTGCGACGCGCAGCGCTTGCGTGTTACATTTATACACCCAAACCCACACGGAAGCATATTTCTGAATCCTGCAGCAGATTTGGCAACGGATTACGTCCATTGAACTGACCTAGATGTTTGGAAGAAACGAGTAATCTGTGAAGAACTTGGCAGATGCGGTGGTGGACGTTCCACTAGCCCATTTCGCCACGTTTAATTATTTGGTATAAGTGTTCAAAGATCATGGAAGGAATGTGCGTTCTCACAGAGAAAGCACGCATTTTTCCAAAGCGCTATCGCAATATACGGGGGCATTTTGTCTAAACTAGTGCATTCTGTTCAAGTCGTAGCAGTTACTTGCTCGATAGGACTCGGTTGAAGCTTATGGCGCATTTAAACGTGTATATTCTGACCCAGTGCTAGCGTTACAACCGACGCATTCTCCTGGTTTCTTTTGATTTGCAACATCTTACCATTTCGGACGCTACCGCAATATACGGGGTGTCCACTATAACTAGAGGAGGGAGGGGGCATCCACTGCTAGAGGAGGAAGAACGCTCACGCGCTCCACCCACAGCATAGGCCCCATATCACCGCGGTTAAAAGCACTCTCACCACAGTGCCCATGTATATTGCGATAGCGCCTCAAGATCATATCTGCTCTCTTTCGCCCCTTCGAAAACCTAGGTAAGTCATGCGCTCTTCGTTGGCTCCAAGGTAACTGCACGTTTGAATGTCCATCAAGCTTGAACTCGCCTAAAGAAAAGAAGGAATGTAAGGGCGTTCTATGAATCCCGCATTATGCGACAGCGCCTTCCAGCTTCCTGGATAACTTCAAACACATTCGCAGGAAGGAAAGAGGGGGAGCGTAGTTCGAAAGCGCTACGCTGTCCTTGTGAACTGGATTCCTCAAGAATCATAGCTCAGAAATACCCAACCGTGCTTGTATAAATGCTCGTGCACACATTGGAATGCCACGACTTCCGGATTCTTAGAAAATCAGGCAAGGCTTCTAGGCAGACCCAGTCTAGGTTAACTAGCTGTTTCCGCTTCAACCGGTAGAATTGACGCCGATGCCATACACCCCCGGGAATTTGTAGGGCAAAGCAACAAGTCTTCTTCCAAAATTTCATCAGCGATTTTGTGTTCTCACTGCAAATATCACATTCACTTTCGGCGCTAACTCTGTGCATCACAGACGCACAAGTCTTTACTCGTAAATGTCTTGAAACTCTACGCAGGAATGGATGCCGTGCCTGACTTGCGAACATGATGCAATTCTCACATAGCACCAACTACACCAACGGCACGACGGGCAAACCCAAAAGATGAGATAATCAGTGATAAGAAGGGGGAGTTACCAGCTCTAATCCTGAGCTAATTCCAAAGGACTAGACACATAAATCGTGATCAGGCAACCGCAGGCACAGCACAACTGGATTCCCCAGAAGATCGTTACAGCGAGAGTCCAATGCCGAAAAAATCTACGGACCTAATTATGCTCATTATACAACAGTTTAGTACTGAGCTTTCGACCAAATGGCAATAGCTTTGTTTGGCTGACGTTGCAGGATTTCAGGTCTCAGAGCCTTTAGCATGTTGGCCAGAGAGGTCCACCTGACAATCTTGGTCGGAAGCTCAGTCTAAACTATTGTATTCTGAAAATATACCAATATCCCATACAAAATCGAACTTGGCACTTGATGCTCATTATTGTCCTGAATCTGAAGAAGAAATCAAGCGTAAATAAGCCATTCCCCACTAGATCTAATCTCAAAAGGTGACTGTTATTCAAGGTAGTTTCCTTTCGAAAAAATATAAAGAGAGCGTGAATATTAGCAGCCATCGCTGACTTATTTCCTTGCTCCCAAAGGGCAGCTTGGAGGCACATTTGGTAAATGAGTAGAAGTGGGATGCAGCGCTCAAAAATGAAGTGCGTTATTGTTAGTAAGAAGAGAACCAAAAAAATGCTATATGCCAAAGTCCATGCGCGCTCCATCGTCGGTTACCCCCCCCTCACGCCATGCGGGAGTCTCATTGCTTTGCTCCTGATGCAGTAAAATACCGTGAAGTGGAACGCACCAATGAGACCTTCTTACGTGAGACGGTGCGGAACCCCGTCCACATAGTAAGAGCGCATCATTATTTCAATGTTTTTTATTCTCTTTCACTATGCGTGGACCAAACACGGAACGCTTTATTTTGGACGCAATATCATGCATATCAGCCGCAGTCGCCGCGCCAGCCGCCGCAGCCACGCGATGTCGCGGCGAATTCGCGAAGAACTTAGAATCCAAACATTGGAGAATGTAAGATTAGATGAAGTTTTCAGTCATGAAACATGGAATAGGAATCCCCTAACCCTTTGAAATGCAGTTTCTTGGTCCCCTTGCCATTATTACAAACTTATACACAGCTATCTTAGCGCTTTCCTACACCGTTCCCCTGTGTTTTCGAGCAATTCTTTCTGATTAAACCAGATTATCAGGGAGTGATAATCTGATTTAATCAGAAAGAATTGTTGTATAGGGCGGAATATATAGGGCGGAAGTGGTGTAGTGACAATGGGCGCCACCCACCGAGTCGGGATCGAATCCTGGGTCGTGAGTCGCCCGGGCCAACCAAGCCTTCCATCCCTCCGGGGTCGGTTAATTGGTACCAGACTTGTCTGGGAGGATAAAAACACTGACTTGTACATCGGCTGGCCCCCGCAAGTCATTGTATAGGCCACATCGCATTCAAACGCCACTACGAATGTACAAATGGAAGTAGAATGCGTGCCGCATCCCAAGACGATTGATCAACGGCAAATGCTTTATCCTTATCCTTTATCACTCCCGATAGAAAATTCAGGCACTTGATCAATAAAGAAGTATCATTATGTTCAAAAGGACAACCTTTACATAGTACAACCTTTGCACTGTGATTCATAAATCATTGCGAAAGTCTTAATGACGCGTGCTGGTGTCTAGCACTCCGATCGTATCAGTCACATAGCCAACTTATGGACATGGATAGTTAAGACAAGAACCACACAGAAATCGCCACTCCAACTGCCGCGCGCGACGATAACCCCCCGCGAAGCGAGTGACTCTTTGCTGACGATGAATGACCGTCTTCCAGTTCACGTGCCCTCTGTTTATATTGAAACAGGCACATCTGGTGTAAGCTCTAGCAGCTCACTTCCCAGCGGAAGTCGGGTCACCCATAGTTCAGTCCTTGACAGCCGAACGCCTCGATACATACATACGAAATGTGCTGAAACCCATTGCACTAGCACACATTTCCGAGTTCCCGAGGATCGTAATCACCTCGTGCGTCACAAACACAATTGAGTCAGCATTTTTCGTCGGCAGCTCTGCATCGAAAGCAGCTCGCGTGTTGAATGGCAACAAAACAAAGTCGAAAAACCGAACGGCATTAGATTCGTGCAGCAGCTGAATAGATGACGCATAGCAGCAACCACAGATGAGCAAATAGCGGAGCGCAGGAGCTGCGGAAATTTTCAGGAAGGAAGGCTTTTCACAAAACCACTTTTTCCACAGATTCGGTGTAGTGCTGTTGCAGTAGTCAAAGCGCAGTTTGGAATTGATGCTGAAATCAATGATATCGTTGAAACATAATATTAGGCTGTCCCATAAGTTCGTGTCACTTTTTGCTCACGCTAGAACTTCAAGTAGCGATTTCCAAATATGAGCAAGTGGGCTGCGAGCTTTCTGCGTGAAGTAAACTGCAGAACAAACATGTGACCGAATTATGGAAGGAGAAGAGGACGACGAGCCCTACACTTTGATTCACAATTCTGAGCTACAAACGGGCAAAGCTAGTTAATGCTTACGCTACATCTCCTTGACCTCGTTCAACCATCAAATTGCTTCCCTCTGGAGACTCACTATCTGGAGATATCGCTATTCCCGGGAAGCATGGATTAGACCTTGATTCTGCTGATCTCGCACTGAAGGAATGCACCCGAAGTATTTTGCTATGTGATCGCCACACTTAGACATTTCAGCTACTACATGTATGATGGAGATCTGCCCTCGTTTGGAGAACTGTATAGGCTTGGTTGAAGAAACTCTGAATTGAGCATTTAAAATTTAAATATATAGTACTTCACCGAATAGTGCAAAACGAGTCATTAACCCTTTCCGGACCGCCTGACACACATGGTGTGTCAGGAACTTCAAGAGCTGATTTTTCCAAGAGTTTGGTTTTTCGATAAAATATTTTATGTTGTTACATACCTATGTAACAGACTCATGCCATATGTATGAAAAAACCTAGACTTTTAGGTTTAATCTAGGTTCTAAAATAACCAAAGAGTAAATGGACTTCCACTTTGGGCTCAAAGAAAACAGTTGTAGTTCGCTTGAAAACACTTAAAAACGAAGAATTTGTGAAATATCCTGCTCGTCGTATCTGATTCTTATGGATCCAATCGTTTTGGGCACGTTCTACTCCCTTTTTCTCCATACCAACTTATTTTGAACAATTTTCGTCCCTTCCTCCCTTTTTATGGCCCTTTCCCTTTTTTTGCAAAACAGTTTTCTGTCAAATTAATCTTATATATTCTTCGAGACATGACAAAGACATAAACGAGACAAAATAATGGCTTTAGTGGGAATACAGATTAAATATATGATATTTATGCTTGCCGCGCAGCATGCGGCCGTGAGCGCAAAAAGTGCGCGGTCCGGAAAGGGTTAAAGTCTTCCTATGACTACTCCATTCCCTACGCGGTGCTGACAAAAGACGTACTGCTGATAGAAGTGGTTGTTATAGGATAACCACCTGGGAGGCACCACCGACCGCATAGAAAGGTTGAACCGACTACCAAATTGCACAATTAGGCTGATTACAGTTGCTGTTAACATGAACCCAGCCTACCATTTCACGTGGGCGGCCGATGTACCCGTCTCTTTGATGAGTCTAATACTTTGTGTGTGAAGGGCATCATAGGAGGCTGATGCGGGTGCTCGTTGAAGGTATTGCGCGACGATTTCAGGGCAACAGTGACAGCTATTTTTTACAAAGGTAGTATGACGATTTCAGGGGAACGAGGGAGGCAATCCTCACAATTTCTTCTCGTCATGTGAAGCGAGCAACCGTTTCTTGATGTTAAGGTCAGTTGATTTACTTCTTTAGTTCCTGTTTCCTCATTTTCTTCCAGGTTCTCTGGTCGCTCACCTTCATGTTCACATGCTATACTAATATTTTCGTCTAGGGCCACTATCTGTAACACTCTTTTAGACATTGAATTTTGAAGAGATAACGTTAGTTGTACTTGTTACTTGTTCTGTTTCGACGATTTTTCCCATTTTTTTAAGTCCCCCCACCACCCTTAAGCGTGACGCGCCCTCTGCTTCCGGGCAACAAACCTTGCTACTGTCTTTAAGACGTAAACATGAATCAATAAATCGCAAATCTTCGTTAATGTTTAGGATCAAATCGCGTGTTCAAAAATTCTCAATTTTCTCTTCCCATGTTTTTCAAGTTTTTAACATCAAAATAAATTAGAATTCCATTCTTTTTTTTCAAAAATTTCAAAGCGTCTAGATATCAAACCCTTAGATCGAGAATACCTTACCAAAGCAGGTCAACCGTCTGTCCGAACTGTCAAAACGAGGGTGCCATTTTGGTTCGGAAGGGTTGCAACTTCGAGCTGCGAGCTGCGTATCAGTGCGCAAGATGAAATAGACTCCAATCGCCACAGGCGCGTGCGTGGCGTATCCGAGGGCAACAATTGTTCGTGCAGACCGCATTAGATTCGAGTAATTATGCACAGAGAGACAGTTTTAGGCAAATAACGGTGTTTTCCTTGAGGAATAGAGAACAGTTGAATGCATCCCCATACCTAAAATGTATAGGATGCAATTCAACTGAATGAATAACCTAGAAAAGTTGACTTCTCGGGGCTGAAAAAAAGTTCTTTGGACCTATTTTGGGGACGCTTCTTCCAATGTACTGTGAAACATGTAAGGAAGCGGAAATCTCGTAGTCTTCACAAATGTCTTTATCCCTCTCCAACAAGCTCTTTGAAGGAAGTTATCATTGCTGAAAGCTCAAAAACTCGCATGTGCTGCTCAAAAACCCATGGGAAAAAATGTTCGAACGTGTGATTTTCTCGAAAAATGAACTTTGAAAAACGGTTTGGGGCTTGTTAGAAAGAGCAAATCCTGTACTTTCACCCCATGATAAAAGTGCATCACAGAAATGAAAATGAAGTGAGTTATGGTCGCTGAAAGCCCAAAAACTCGCTTTTGCACGAAAAATGTTCGAACGGGACAATTTTTTGAAAAAGGGGACAATCACTAAACTTTTACTGTTTTGTTAGAATTTGAAGTTTCTGAAACTTTTTACAGATTTCCCAAAATGTCGCATACGAAAGATTTTATGGGCCTTCAAAGTTGAAGGTGCGCCTTCTTAGAATTTTGGGTTTTCCACTTCTAACAGAAGTACTTTCCGGAGAGTTAGGCAATCCTTGTAGTTTTCTGAAGCGCACCTCAGGCACAGTCAAAATCTACCTCAACAAGTCAAAAAAGTACGTCCCAAGAAAGTTATTCCCCTCTAAAATTTTTCTTCGCCGCGTCCCGTTCTTCCAGCGCCCGGGTGATACCTGCCGCGCTCCAAGGCTGACGCCGCAACGCAGACGCTTTCTGCGGCGGCGGCGCAGACGCTTTCTGGCGCAACCGAATCATGTCCCCTGCTCCTAAGAATCAGTTTTTTTTTCACATGTAGGTTTGCTCTCCACCCCTTTACGTGATCGCAGCGCAAAAAGCTGCGGTCCACGCAAAGACAGTGGATGTTTACTCGAATGGTGCACACCGATTCATGCCCTTTGCTGTGAGTGGATGAGTTTCTTTTTTACATTTGAGACGAAGAATCGCCAATACGACGAGCTACGCCGCTTCGGGAGACCTAAATTTTTGGAACCTCGTTATGGCCGCCTTTTAATATGGCCGCCTTTAGGACAGCTTTTTTTACTTGTGATTGTTTGCGTTTTAAACGTAGTGATTGTGGTGAGTTGTTGATGGAAATCCTTTACGAGTTCATATATTTGATAAAAATTTCTTCAGATCCGCGTCAGACGACGCTATCAATGTGTGAGGAGACAGAATATCACGACGGCACCGTATACCCTGGAGCAGCCACGTGCCACCCAATTCCTTGAATAGATGCGGTTCATCACCGAACATGGAATCGACCTCACAGTCTTTTTCAGCTTGGACAGCCGACCTTCTAGGAGCACGGCATTGCTCTCCGGTGAATCGTTGGCACAAGTCATTGGTAGTGATGACCATATATTGATGTTGGATATTGCTTGTTGATGATCTGCATTAATTCAAAAAATGTTTGAAATTAGGCACGAACTCTTGGACACCTTAATATGTTCCACGGGTTAAACTATTGTTCAGGTCACTTGCGAAAAGCATGAGTGGGTATTGGCCACCACGGTGGTTCTGGAGGGTTGTTCTGGTGTTGTAACGAAATCCTGGATCATTTCCGAGAGGGCTTTCAGCTTCCCGCAGAATTTTGAAAGAAAATCTAGAAATGGTAAAGAATACTAATGGTTACAAATATTTTGACAAAAGCTGCAACTCGATGTTCCCAAGAAGGTCTGGGCTGTCAATTTTGGTAAGAAATGCAGCAAAGAAATGTGCGCCAAACTCACTTTAGACGGCGCCTACGTGAAGAATGTAGGCGTCGTCTGAAGTGTGAAGAGTGTCATATTTATAATCAAGACACCTGTCCAGAACTATACTCAAAAAATGCAAATGCTTACGTGGATAATCCATTAATTGCTCACGTGGATAATGAGCTCCCCATGTGCTGACGCTGAGTTTCCTTGCAAATTTGACCGTTCACTACTTGGAAAATTTACGCACGCAACGTTCCGGTCTCCATAATTGAAATCACCATTACTGGCTGCAATCGATTTGCCTAGGTTCCCATTTCAAGTTCCATGGGAATTTGAAAACCATCTCTGATAGGATTGAGCTTCTTGATTGGCTACAATGGATTCGTTCGTGAAAATCTGAACTTAGGATCATATATTGCTTTGGTAGAATTTCAAGT
>MU874271.1:0-11575 GCA_036418205.1 Ostertagia ostertagi
AGGTCCTTCGGCTGCCGGTACTGACTTCGGGGAGAAGAAGAAGAAGCTCCGTGGCAAAAGCGGCGCCAAATGACTCCAATTTGGCGCCAGTGTCCCATTCGTGATCAGAACCCTCGATAACCCCTGTAGGATAAGTTTCAGCGAAATTTTTTTGCCGAAATTGATTGCAAAGTTTACGAAATTGCTTGCAAGAATGACGAATTAAGCGTTAGAATGACGAAATTGATTGCAACGTTTACGAATTGGGGTGGAATAAAACGAAATTGGTTGCAACGTTTCCGAAATGGAATGCAAGGTTTACGAATTGGGGTGGAAAACCGTGTAAGATGTAGCAGTAGATTCGCTGTTTCCATTCTGCATACAATTTCAGGTTTGTGTTTAGAGCAAGCCAACAATAAGTAGCTCTCAGAGACCGTGGTTATTCATTCCATCCTTGTCCGATTTCAGCCAATCCATGCGAAATACTGATCGACGTCTACAAGCAAATCGTTAATGTGCTTCTTGGGATGTTCGTGAGTCGTGGCAGCCGTCTTTTCGCTGGAATTGATGGAGTTGATAAACAGGTACGGGACATTATAGGCAAATGCATACGATGCGCAAAAGGACGAATCTTACAAGATCAAAGTTTGGGTTTTCTTACAAGGAAAGTCGTCACCATGGCCATTCAAGGTGATATGTGCACTCACGTATGCGCCTTGGAACGCTGATCTCGAATCTGACTCCCAATCTGCTAAACGAGGGAGAGTTAGGGGGTGGTTTCACTAATGAGATCAGCTCTTAACGGCACTCAACAACGTCAGTTTCGTGCCACGGTGGCGCAACCGGTAAGGGATCAGTCTAGGAGCAACATCAAGGGAGTAGCTTAGTGCACGTGTTGCTTTTGCGGTTGCCTTGAAACTTGTTTTAAACGTTTGCAAAACAGTTCGCGTGTCACTTCAACTATTTTGAACCTCTAGTGATCTTTTTCTGGATTACGTTTTTGGGAAACTTCTTCTGTGGTGATCAATGATCTTGTTTTCACTACTAATCCGGAAAAAAATTTTCAATACATATATCACTGTAATGCTTCAGTCACACTTATTGAGCATCTTCGTCATCGTTGCCACGAGACCAAAGGGGAATATGGTCCTCAACAAAATTCTCTTCATCGAAGTCGACAGTGAGGTTGGCGTGTATGGCGTCACGCAAAATGTATTAGGTAAAGCTCTCTACTATCTCCCTCGTCCGAAAGAGCCGAGATTCTGTTCATGAATGCGGACACGCAGGAGCTTTTGGGCACAATCTCGAATGGGTCATTGCCGAATCAGGAACGCTGCAAAGCCGAGCTAAATGGACGCCGCCGGTAGGGAGGGTAGACCAAAGATTTTTGAAATTTCTGAACCCGCGCCGAGAGGTTCCATCCAGCGATTCCGGTCAAGGATTTTCAAATTTCTTCATCCAAATTTTGGAATGGCGTTAGGAGATGTGATAGTCGCGCATTCCTAGATAATTGGGCAAGTAAGGAGTTTCTAGAAATCAGTTCAAGTAGTTTAGTAAGGATTGGAATAGTCAATCTGTTTTGCATAAAACTCTGTGAAACATGGTGGAACCACCCCCTAACCTCTTTCTCCGCATCGCGCCTTAGCCAAGTTTGGCAGACAGATTCAAGAGTGGGAATCAACGTTGCAAGATGCATGCATTATTTACACATGCATGGCGGCCCGGGGAATGAGTGGCCAAGGATTCAAGCACAAACGTTATGACCATGTATGATTTCGTCTCAAAGTTCATTCGCAATACGCTGAACAGCATATAATTGACGACGTACGAAGCTATTACAGACTCGCTAAATGAAACTACTTAGTATGGCTATAGTTTGAGCTAAACTGGGTTGCCCGTTTGCAATGTACATAGCGCAAGGCTTAGGTTTTCGGTCATTTCAGCATTAGATATTTTTGTAGAGAACTTTTCTTATTCTCTCAATAGGTGTGATTTTGAAAGTCGTGAGTTTATCTCCCTAATGAGCATGAAAGAATGGGAGTATATAAGCTTTGCACTGTATTTGTAAGTTCAACTCCTTTTTTGGTTGGCTGGCACGCATTCCTTAACTTTTTATTCTATGTTTAGCCATGTTCGTAGTTGGCGTTCGCAGTGCGATGAATGCGATGGCCTATACAATGACTTGCGGGGGCCAGCCGATGTACAAGTCAGTGTTTTTATCCTCCCAGACAAGTCTGGTACCAATTAACCGACCCCGGAGGGATGGAAGGCTTGGTTGGCCCGGGCGACTCACGACCCAGGATTTGATCCCCGGACCGCTTGCCACTACACCACTTCCGCCCGCTAGTGAGCATAGGAGAAAATGACGACACTTGAGAAGAAAATACGACAATATGTCAACGTACATCTCCTAGGGCTTTCATCTTCTTTGTGTAAGCGAAGCAACTGGCTCATCACTACGGCTAAGCTACGGCAATTACACCATTAAGAGCTTTGATACGGTAAAACGATGACCTGGTGGTGTAATTAGCATATAACTTCCCGGAAAGTAGATGTGCTACGTTAATTCTCACATGGGACGAAACTTGCACCGCTCCTTCAAACATTTGCAACCACAAAATTTCTTCTCGAAATCACAAGTTTCAGAAAGACTTGGTCAATACTCACTTTTCCCATACTATCAGCGCTTTTCAGGAAAACTCCCATTATAGAGAGCACGTTGATGACGAATGACGGAATAATAATCATTGAGAGGTAGAAAGAAGAGTTCCGTTTCAGCGAAAACGTGAATTTGCTCTGGAATTTGATTTTTTCTTTCAATAAACCACATAACTAACAACGTTCACGACCCTTTTTGAAGATTCTGGAGTGCTCCATCGCAACCTCAAAAAGATCGTGTGCTTGAGTCCTGCAGTAGTTAGAGGCATGGTTCCCCGATGATCAGAAATATGCAATCTCCTTCGTTGGTAAGGTATACGTGTAAGTGCTCGCAGATGACTAGCCCCACCTGTACGAAGGTGTGTAGCATTGCAGTGAGAGCACATTTCATTCGTAATCCCCGTCCCATCTACAATCCACGCCATAAAATTAGATAAGCGCCTGCGTATGACAACGGCTCCACAAAAGGTAAAAATCTTGTCAATAAAATGATTATCAAGTTGCGGTTGTATTTTATCAGTTATCACTAATCACAGCTATATTTATCAGCTATCACCTATCTCCATGAATGACGAGTTACCAGGGCCAGAAGGTATGCTTACCCGAACAAGAGAGGGACCCTATCATGGTAAGGTTTGCTCTCCCGAAAGCTCTGGGGAAGGGGTTGTCTCCCCAATCGCATGTCAATCGGGGAGATATCCCCCAGATCCGGTGGACGTGGCCTTTCTCCGAGATTTTTCGGGGAAAGCCTACCCTACCAGGATGGGGTCCCTCTCCTGTTCTACCTTACGGCCCCCGATTTGCTTCAAGGCCGTCGTCACTTGTGGTGTGTGGTCTGTCTGTCGCTTTTGGTTATCTGAAAAAGAGCGCATTTGTCCCTTTCATGCATATCCTTTTACTCTTTTCGCTGCCAGAATCTCTCTATCGAGCGCATGCTTTCATTTCATCGGCATGAGCTCGTACAGCCGCCCAGAAAACCGCAGACAAGGGTCCTATCTCAGTCTCCAATTCCCCCCCCCCCCTTTCATATTTGGAGCTCACCAATCGTCCTAGTTGAACTTTGCCTTCACTCTGTTTCGCAAGATTTTTGGGTAGGTTAACCTGTCTGAGAACTTCTGGAGACGGTAGTAAACTACCCTTAATTCGCAGTTAAAGGTGGTGATCGAAGGCCCTTGCATAGAATAAAGAATAAGACAATCGCGAATCGATCTTAAATCAAACACGCGAGCTTCCTACTCTATTTTATGATCACAGAACAACGAAACATGAGGCAAACGAACAAATATTCAGAAAAAAAAAGGTCACAAATGAGCCATCTTCGATCTCACTCGCGATTGGAGCAGCCCTGCGCAGTTGAGGACGCAGATGCCACGTTTGCCACGTTAACCCTCCAGCTAAAAAGCCTTCGGAGTACTTTTACTCGAGGGTCAACGTGGCGTCTGCGTCTCCTCAACCGCGTGCTCCTTTTTTTCTCTGCTTAATTCCGAATTAGCTTTACAGGTTATCTCTCTAATTCGTAATTAAAATCGATTTTTCGATGATTGATTCTAGCTATAAGCTAATCCAAGAGCTAATGTTTTGGACAGCGCGTTTAAACTGGCTGTTACTAACGCATGACTTTGGTCTAACCGATCAACTAATCCCTCAACCACGCTTAACCGATCTCAAGAGGAGGTTTCAACTACCGTGCCCTGAAACTTTTTGGGCCATATCATAGTTTTTTCGTTATGCAGCGTCTTGGCTACACAGTTCCTCCAAAGAAGCCCTCCATTGTAAAGGCCATCCGGGCACCGCATTAGTTACCTAAAAGTCGGATTTCGTCTGTCAGAAGGAGCCAACCGCTAAGTCGTAGGTTGAACCAACACCACTACCATTAGCTTCACAAGAACTTTGAGCTTTTGTTAAGAATCAAGAACGCGATCCCCTGTAAGGTAAAATTGAGCTCTAAAAGGCTTCACTCTTCCAAAGACCTACTCCTGAGAAGCCACTTCCGTTTAAAAATTTCGTGAAACCTCCTGTGTTCTGATTTAGAAATCGACAATAGTATATGATCGTAAAAATAAATAAATAAACTTACGAGTTCGTAATCTGTCTCTTCGGCGCCAGTATTGAAGAACTGTGAACTCATCGAAATGTTCGTCACCTTCCACTCTCCATTACCCTGAGAATATGTTCAGTTTTTCTTCATAATTTACAGTAGATCGGTATGGCAATGTAGAAAACTAAACCAATTTATCCAGTTGATTCATGAGATTCAGATTGAATTTTGTTACATAACCGACACAGAAGATTCGTTGGCCGACAACGCTTTGGCGGCATCAACACTTGATGGAGCAGTTTTGGTTGCCGCATCGCATGGCAAAGCTCATTGTACCTGAATATTAGACGAAGAGATTAATTCCGTAGTTTGAACTTTTTATTGTGAACCTCGGAAGTTTGGCACAGCCGTTTGACAGTGAAAAGTAGGGAAAAAGGCCGTGAGTTCGCCAGTATGGTTAATCTGAACAAACATCAGAGAAGACTCACAACTATAGTTACCATGAATAAAAGTAAAGAAGAAAAGGAAGCGGGTACTTAACAAAAATACGTAATAACTTCGTATAGTGAGCTAAAAAGGTCAATAATATCACCGATGATTCACACGATTACAAGCCAGGGGTAAACGAATGTGTAACGCCACACTGACGAACCACTCATACATTTCATGGGGCGGAAGTGGTGTAGTGACAAGTGGCGCGCTCACGACCACGCGAGCGGTACGGGGATCAAATCCTGGGTCGTGAGTCGCCCGGGCCAACCAAGCCTTCCATCCCTCCGGGGTCGGTTAATTGGTACCAGACTTGTCTGGGAGGATAAAAACACTGACTTGACATCGGCTGGCCCCGCAAGTCATTGTATAGGCCACATCGCATTCAAACGCCACTGCGAATGTACAAATGGAAGTAGAATGCGTGCCGCATCCCAAAAAGGGATTGATCAACGGCAAATGCTTTATCCTTTATCCTTTTATAGGGTTCACTCGCAAGTACTTACCGAGGTTCGACCCCTACCAAGACAGCACTAGTGTCCGTAAACTGTGCTGGCAGCAACGGCCCGACAGGTCATGGCCACACACAAATCGCCAGAGGATATGTTCCCACATGGCCGGGATACCACCGTTGCGCGAGACCCTTACTTCTGAAGTGCTTAAGACCGCCCCATCCCTTCTTCAGGGTGTTTCAGTACTAAAGTTAGAGGGGCACATTTTGCCTCTGCTGTGTACCTATGGAGGAGTGGTGAGAAAACCAATAATATCCAAATTAGTTTTCCCTTGAAAAACGTCCCAACTGTCAATTAAGCCCCTCGAAAAAATCACCCCAATCTGCTTTTTTGGGCACGTGCAAGGTTTCAACCTTGAAATGGTAAACTTCCTCTAAATTTCTTTGAACGTCAGCGCTTCTTAGAAACTAAAGCAATCGAGCAGTTCCATATCAATTTTTTCCAAAAATTGTTTGTCAGAAAATGGGAGTTCAAACTTGAACGAACCCACACGAACTTCTGGTAGTCTGGGCGGAAGTCCTGTGATGAATGACTGAAAATTTACAAAATTAATTGATTAAACAATTGCTCGCAATTTTTCAAAAATGACGGGCTGGCCTTGTAAGAATGCATCCTTTTTTGGGCATGGAAGTGAATCTTTCGAGGGAGGCACAGTTTGCGGAATGAGCTACACAAGTGCGAATTAGATGACATCATTTTCGAGGATCATTTTCTAAGGTCGGTAAGGGGGCGATAGAGACACGTTGGTCAATAGGCATTTAATGGCTTAAGATTCAAGCGCTAAATCTACAGTTGTTTGTTCTTGGGGGCCCAGCTCGCGCTGGCCGATTAATTCGAATGGCCCGAAAATCGTACCCTAAGCCACCTCCGCACCCCTTTTGGGGTTTTTTTTTCCCCCCCTCCCCTCGCATTTCCCTGGTCCAACGATGGTCGGCGCACATGTGGCCGACGGGAGTCGCTGCCCCCGTGGCGCGCGCGGCATTTTCGCGTAACTTCAAGATGCGGATCCGAGAGCCAGCGGAGTGTAAACACGCTTAGAGGGTGGGGGGGGTGAGACGAGTCTTTTGACACGCGTACTCTTACTCACATACTCTCTCACTGACTGAGAGAGTTGCGAACATGCTGCGCGCCGCGGCCGCGACTACATAGCTCCGCCCGAATCACATGCGCCGAATTCTCTTGCTAGCAATTCGGAGCTGGAACTGCAGCTGTTCCTCAACTGGCTGCGCTCCACCTCGCTTTAGACCGGAGCGAGTATATGAGGCGAAACTTTAAGCGTCTACTCACGCAGTGCAAACAATCGAGTATTCGGAAGTATTCGACAACAGGTTCCAATACTTACGCCTCAACTATGGAAACTTCTGGAATCCATACATCTTCGAGACCCACATAAAGATGCGTGATTCCACAGTAATCATCCGGCGACCACCTCAAACGCTTCATCAATCCAATCCTGAAAAAATGACAATCGGTGAGCAGCAGGATGATTGTTCAACTCACTCAGTAGCATTTATTCGCGACCCTTAGCACTTTTCTAGGATCATTGCCAATAACTTTATATGTTATGAAGTAGCGTTTCTGAGCAATCTTGCGCCTTACGCTAAGTGCGCTCAAAGGGATTGAATAATGTATCTCAGGCAAATCATACATACTGAATCGTCACATGAATTGAGAAGCAATTCCAGATTCAACCTACCGTCAGATATTCGAACAAAAAGTCCACTTTCGCTTCGGTTTCCACCTGAAACACGGCCGATGCGCATGATTTTATGTCTGAGGGGTATTATGAATCCGCCCCTGACTCACCATGCGAATCAGCTTCGCAAAAACCAAAGTGACGTTCGCTTCATATCGAATGTGGCTGAATTCTTCCGAAAAGTTACCTGAACAACTACTTCAAGAATACGACAGTGAAAAGTCAATTTTTCGACTTGTGGATGGGTCTTCCGCCAGGTACTTTCGGCAACGCTAATACTCTTACGGTTACGAGAATTACTGGATGACTCAAGAGGCTTGTGCAATCTATTCTCGGATCAAATCTTGCCAAGATCAGCTAAGACCATCACCCACGGGGTTAGGAATGGTCAGTACCAGAAAGAATTGGAAGGACAAACACTGACCGGTACATTGGCTAGGCTTCTGAAAGGCATTGCAATAGGCGGCACTCATGTCGTTGGGGGGGGGGATCATTCAAGTTCAGTGAGCCAATTGGCTGTGCTTGGGACTACTAGTCCTTAGGCGCGGGGAAGGGATCCTGGAGTAAGATGTGAGCAATGTGTTCTCCCTGGCGTTCTCCCCTCTCCTGGCTTATGTCCACGTATTACCGTACGCATTCGCTTTGTTGTTGATGCCCCCTGGACATCGAGGCGCTCCAGTAGTTATCATTCAAATGCCACTACGATCCCAGATGTAAGTACATATGTAATAACAGAATTCGAGGCGGCAACTCTCAGAATCCTGATCTGATCGAATTAGAGTGTTTCATGCTTTCTTCCAATTTTTTTTTTCACCATAATTCACGTGGGCTCAATTTGGGAATCAAAAAACCAACTTCGCAGTTTGAGGTGACAGGATACAAGTAATACTCTTGTTCTAGCTTCTAATTTATGCTTGCCTACTTACATACACTCCCTTTCAAAAAACGAGAAAGGCGTTATGCAGACCCACACACACAAGTGACGACGGCCTCCACAAAATGTAAATGTTTTCTGCCAATAAAATGATTAGCCTGTTGCAGTTGTATTCTATCAGTTGTCACTAATTACAACTATCATTTACCAGAAATCAGCTATCACTATGAACAACTTCTAACCAGATTTACTTGGAGGCCGTCGTCACTTGTGGTGTGTTGGTCTGCACCCGACACTTTCTCGTTTTTTGAAAATGGAGGGTATGTATTCGTTATTTGATAAACGTAATGCAAAGGAGATACCAGCAGTTGTTACAGGTGGAAGACGATGGTTGTAGTTCTAGGAGAGTCTTATACAATCTGGTTTGTTCTCGCAGGAACTCTTCTCGGTCTGAAACTTATTTTTATGTCAGCCGTCTAAGCTCTTGGATAATGAGAATCCTTCGCAATAAAAGTCGCAACCGGAACTTGGCGATTATATCATTTTAGCAGTTAGCTCGCCACTGTAGATTTTTACTCTGGAACACCTTAAAAACGACATTGAAATCCAATTTTGGCTGTGGTTTCTTTTGCGTTCTGCGTTGAAGGCATGTCCACTTATAAAATAGATGTGTGAGAGCGTTCTGTAGTGAAGTTGGGGGAGGGGGGGGGGTGGGTAGAGTGATCTGAAAAAGAAACAATAAAAGAAGCCACCGGTAACGCTCTGAACAAGGCCCCTCCTTCAGCAGCCCTCCATCCTAAGATGGAATGAAGCGTGTTTGGGTGAGTGTTTTTATCACAGCCGCATCAATTGCTATCTTCCATATTATCACACCTTCAGGTGCTATCAGACACTTCGTCGTGATCCACTTGCGACTACTGTCGTCGGTCTTACAACAACCCCGATGGGCGGAGAGGGTTGCACCGGGAGCCGTTGGTTGCAAGTCCCTATCTAAAAGTTTCCCAACCAAGCATTTCGCGCGGCGATTGTAACGCGACCTCGCTGCCGCGGCCCAAACTTGATACTCAACATGCTTGCTACTGAAGACCCGGAGAGGGGCCTTGCCTATAACCTCTCTAGACTGATCATCTTCTCCGCCTTTCAGTTCTAAGCCCTAATTCAACTAGGCCATCGAGCATTATTCACATATGTATTCCTCACCGAGGAGATTTAATTTAGGAAATAAAGATTTTTTATGTTTGTAGGCAAATCTAAGCCCTTCCCATTTATTTTCAAGTTAGTAGCGACCCATTAAATTGTAGTAGTAGTGAGAAAAAAAAACAAACAACTACAACGGGTAATCTCCAGGATAAAAAATTATTCCAATCTAAGGCAATTGCCATGTTCGAAGAAGAAGGAGGGGGGGGGTGGAAGCAGCACCCAGTTAATCACTAACAGCATCATGTACTTAGTTGAAGACACGTTTTTTCATTTTTTCAGTTGAATGAGTCTAGGTGGCTGCGTAGCAAGTGTAAGTAGTTGTGATTATTGGTCCACCAAGGTGAAGGAGGGAAAAATGCTGAAACAATGCGCGCGCTGACCGTATGAGCAAGGGCTGCGCTCATGTCCTTGGGTCGCGCTTGTTGGCCCACGTATCTTTGCGTATATTCACACAGCTCCAAAAGCTTTCTCAGGATTACTCCCGTTTATGACCAAAATCCTCCTAGGCCCATGCGAACAGTGCGCTGTGTGTTTTAAAATCAACCCCGGGATAAAACTAAGAGGACAAGAGCGCTTCGTAGTGATGATTGAGGTGCGGAACGATCTGAAGTGAAAAGGAAAGCAAGAGGAATCTTGGGTCCATAGGTTGCAGGCCCGTAAGGACTAGCGTCCCAACGCGCATTCTTTGCCGTCGGAAAGACTGGAAGTGTCTAGGGTAGGCAGGACCGTCAACGATTTCCCTTGCGCGGTACCCTTTCTACAACTAGGGTTGTGCCCTTTGGAGGCGGAGTTTACGATGAAGCAAGTTGAATGACCTTACTAACACTAACGCTCTCTATGTTAGACGGCTAGGGGCAGCGGCCAGGGAGCGCCGCGGGCGTATGTGGCCCTGCAAGGCTGCTGGGGGCCTTTGGTGCGGAATCCGCATCGTCCCATTCAATTAGGGCCGCCTGCCTTCCTGAGCATGTGCTCCCCCTTTCGACTCTTTGTGAATCTCTCTCCTTTAAAGGCAAACCCGGATTGAGCCCCGTCCTAGTAGGAGGCCAATTGTAGGGTCCGTACGTAAGTGGACCATTCCGGCTTTGTCGCGAAAAGTGCGCGGTTAGGGCGCTAATCCTTACGGGCTGGCAACGATCGACAATCGCTGCAACGCTTCCCACCCACGGTGAGAAATTGTGAGATCAGCGTGCTCTCTCTAACGACGTGTTCTCTCGCGTATTTAGTCTTATTTGACCGCCCTTTTCGCCATCGTACCACATCCCACCCTATTGAAGGTTAAGGCCTTCATTTCAGCGTTCCCGAAGATTTACCTTACTTTCCTTTCCACTTTCAGATTGTTCCGCAGCTAAGCCATCACTACAGAGCGCTGATGGCACCTGTTTGATCCCGGGTTTTGCCTTTAAGTTCTCAGCGCTTTTCTTGCTTTTCGCGTGATACCGCAGAATTAGTCCCCCCTATTCCGTCAACCGCCGGGACCTTCCTTTCCTGCGCAAGCTTTCTATCCTCCGCTATGGTCCCTTCCTCCTGTGACACCAACACCTCCTGGAAGTGACGCGTATGCAACACAATGGTGTTTCATACAGTAGAAGGGACACAATCATGATATGACGGTAGATTTTTCGCTTCCCTTCCTCATCCTCCCTTCCTCTCTCCACTGCCCTCCAGCTGCCACTGCAGCACCATGTGGAATGAACGGAAGTGTGCTAAGCAGGTGTTTATATAGCCCTAAGAGTGTTATCACAACTATCCTGCTACAAAACATTGATATCTCAAATCCTGTAAGCTACCCGATTTGTTAGCGGTTTGTTTATCCCATGAGCTTCCTTCTCACTCACTTCATTTTGCGGACGGACACACATACACACACACACACACATACAGATACACAAACCGACACACAAAGTTAGCGCTTTATAAAATAGAAGGATTTAGAAACCAGCTGCTAAAAACCAACAATTGATTTTATTTACTCAATTATCCTATTTATTTACTCATTTATTTATTTATTTAAGTTGATTTTCGAACGAGATGACCACCTAGTCAATGCCCGAATATCCTCTACCTAGAACTGTGATGGCAAATAGTATAATATTTTTGTACTTATAAACCAATAATACAGATAAAAGCTC
>MU874276.1:0-12107 GCA_036418205.1 Ostertagia ostertagi
TGTGGAGGATCAGGACTCCTCTAATGACTTGCAAGAGGCAGCTATACTGAATTCACTGCTATTGTCCACGTAGGCACGGTGTCAATTAACCCGGATTCGTTAAGATTTTTGGGTAGTATGGGTGGAATACGAGGCGAAATTTGACTCGAAGATCGTGGGTGGATAAGTGATATGGCGCCACAAGACATCGCTGAGGTCATCGTGAATATAAAAAAAGCGAACAAAAATAGAAAAAAATGAAAAAAATGAAAACGGGACTGCATCTCTGCCAAAAATTGATAGCCACCGTTCCCACTCTGCAAAGATGAGGGAAGTAATGGAGAATTGGCTGAAGAAGAAGGGGGTGAAGTAATATAGGGAAGTGCTCCAAGAAGAGGGAGCTGCCTTGATGCTAAAATTATGGTCATCACAATAATTTAGTGCCAATAAAGGTACACGAAACGAAATCATCATTTCTAAGAACCCAACCGGATAAAGTTGGTTTTCTGTAGGAATTCCTGAATTGGCTCGTAGGTTTTTAATATCTACAAAAAACTTGTTAATGGCAGAAAGGTATCCTCCGGGTGCAGCAAATTGCCTCCAAGAGGGTTCTTTTCGACGAAAATTAAATGCTCTCTGCCGTAGTGGCAACTCGCCAGTGAGGAGGCTCATTGGCTGTAGTGAACACGTAACTAAGTTAAAAACGAGGTCTCCGCTGAAAATGGACTTGCTACTATTATGATGAGTCAAAACTTTCAGTATGATTTGAACGGCTAGGGCAATTTCACTTGGGGAACCATTCCGAGTGACGAATGGTTGATGATGTCACTTCCGCGATTCCATTCGGGTAGGAGGGGCATTTGAAAGGTCATCTCATTACTGGTTCTTTTAAGCTTTATGAACGCCGAATCGGACTCGGAGGAGGCTTTAGAAACGGTTCCTGAAACCAAAGTGAGTGGTGTGCCAGTTTGAGGTCTGGTTGTAGTCGCTGGTCGCGTTCTCTGCCCATTTTATGAATTGAGCAAAAACCTCAGCAAGGCGTCAACCCCATAAAGCTGTGATTGTCCTTCAGAGCTGTCCTACAAACGGTAAGGCAAAACGTTTACCTGACTTCTTTGATTGCGTCTTTGAATCACAGCTGGATCCGTGACAGACGTATTAGCAAGCCATTTTCGATAGGGATGTTCATGATCAACTGTCCCTCTCTTGTATGTGCAAGCATTAACTTCCAAGCACAGACATCGCAGTGAAAGATTGAATCGTGTGTCGGTTTAGCAATGGAACAGGAATGTGTAATGCTGCCGTTCAGAATTTCCAGTCGCAAGTGCGGCAATTAGCCAAAATTTTCACCTATAGAACAGGGAATCATTTCCTGAGTGTTAGTCAGCCAGCTTATTCTTGAAAAAAAGCATCACTTTGCGGTCACAGCTGCCATATATACTTGCATTCTTGCATTTGAGAGTTCCTCAAAAGAAGCGCTTTAACGATCTTATCACAAGCACCACTCGGTAAATCCGCTAGGCCTTATCACTGCTGCCCCTAATGAACATTCCCTCTGGCACTTGAATCCCGGTGTTTCAATCCCAACTGCTCTGTGCGTTTATTTCTTTAGCAACCTGGGAAAGGTTTTATTTGATTAATGAGCCAATCGTTGGGAAATGCAGTCATTAGTCTCGTGGTTAGTCGCCGGTACCAATGACTCCATCGATGATGATGTGATAGTGGCTTTACATAGCGCAAACAAAACTACTGCATGGCTTTTGAGAATAATCGTTTCAGTCTCCACCCCTTTCTCGTCCAAATGCTCTTCGTTCCTGGCATGAGCAGCGCCCTTTTTGACAATCACATTAACACGCGCAGAATTTCAGAAGAGGATTGGATGAGAGAACCGGTCGGTAGTGGGGCCGGGTAGGGGGGGGGGGTGGTAGGATTGGGAAGGAATAGAAGAAGTTACACTTTGAAAGGTTGGCTTCTGTTGGAGAATTATTATTTCAAACATAAACAGGTAAGCGTGGTGCATTATACAGTGTTTGAAAAAAAATTTTTAGGCGAGGATTCCGTCGAGATTTTCGCCTCAGTCCGCCTCTTCCGCGCTGACATTCACCATGTCGTCACACGCGCAAGCCGTCTTGCCTGCCGCGCACAAAATTTAGTCTCTACACTTCTCAAACAGTTCAGAGCCATGATAGAGGAATTTTACGATTCGTTATTCACGCGCTAAGTACATTTTTGCAGAGGCAACCACGCGTATATACTGCACCTAGTCAAACACTGTTTCGCCAGAACTGAAATGCAGACCTTGGCATAAAAATCAATAAGGACATAGCTACTTTACTGTTATGCTATATGTCCCTACTCGTAATTGCATGCAGTTGTGTTCATGTGAAAAAAGCCGAAATCTATTTTAAAATTCATGCATTTAGGTTTTGCGCCACGTGCCTGGAGATTGGTTGTAGCGCGCAGTACTTGATCGACTTAAGTATCAGTCGATTCATTAGCTCTGTAGAGTATGAACGAGAAATCATCTATAGGCCAGTAATACATATGTTCCAAAAAACAGGCAGCTTTTCTCGCGGTTGCACGGCCTTTTGCCGGCATGAATCCTTTCTTGAAATTTCTCCGGCCAAGGTGCGTCCGAGTGATCTCCATCTTTAAGACCCAATTCCCAACTTCTGATTTCATAGCGCAAACCAATCTCGTCCATTCCCCGTGACGTGATTCTATTTCATTGATGGAGTTGGAATGGCTGAATGCAGTATAAGGAAGGCCGGACCACTCTTCAGGAGCCATTAGGAGGTCGTAAAAAGTGCGAACAATATCTCTGGGGAGTAAGCAAAAATGCCGAACCAAGACTGAGAGAGAAAGAGGCATAATTCTGAGGCGTAGATCTCTCAAGGGATTCCGCTTCCTCCCTCTCCCTTCCTCTCCAACAGCAAGATTCCATCAAGGGTTTGAGATGCACAAAACAGTAGTTGTCCGGTTTCCCTATCAATTTCATACGCGGCTTTCAGCAGATTAGAACGATGAAAAGTTTACCAAAGTTTTTAAATTAGGCTTTCAGTTTAGTCAGTCGAAGAACAGGCTTCAGCCTCAAGGTTTCTGAAGGCCCAGAGTGGGAAGGCAGCTGCATCGTTGTGAGTCAACCTTCGATTTTCCTTTCTTCTACTTTTTTCAAATCTCGTATATGGTAAGGACAACTAATAAGGTTTTTCTTGATCTATGGTCAGTTTCCTAGTCTTTTTTGCAAGCGTTGGCTTATTGATGACTGCTGATGGAAAGCAGGCATCACACACAATCAGGTACCTATTTTTGATTTTTTTTGCTGCTGCAAGGCGTTCAGGACAAAGAACAATCAGCGCACTAGGAAACGTCACTCAATGCCACTGCGAGGCATTCCACACACTCCCCCTTCTATCACAGCTTTGGTATTCATGGAATTTTCGACGGAAGCTAATAAAGCTGTCAGAAATTGAATTGAATCGAAACGACCGAAATAGGGACTGGAGTGGAGAAGTTAAGCAGTGCGATATGGGCAGGAAAGACTCAAACTGACAGCACAGAACCCCTTGAGGAACCTTGTTGTACACATTTCTTATGGATTTCTTACTTCATTTCTTATTCTTACATAGTCTATGAGTCCTATGTACCAAGGGCTCTATTTAGGGCGAGAATTTAAAACAGCAACAGTGAGAAGTAGGGCGGTACAAGGTAAAACGTCATGAATATACAGTAACATTGCCAGAAATCAAGTTTCCACTGTTAACATTAGCATATTTTGGATCCGAATCAGTGATATTTCCAAAAGCTACAAGGGCCAAATATGTAAAAGATAAGATGGTAACAGCCAGTCGTTTTAGTATGCTCCATGCGCATAAATCTTTCGCCAAAATCGTGGAAACGTTTGCGTGTTTATTCAGTCGCAAAGCAAAGATCCCCGCGCAGGTTCCTGCATGAGAATATGGCCTGTAGACTGTTCGTTGAAGAGAGCCACAGTAAATTTGGTTCAAACACAACCTGACAAAAATCGCTATGGTTGCATAAAGGCAGTGGACCCGACAAGTGGCTGGGAGAAACGGAACGGCTCCGGTGACGCCCACTCGACGTCATAAGTGAGAAGGCCTGCATGGTACTCCAACAAGCCCCATCTGGCCAGCACACTTACCGTTAGGCAGTTTGAGTCATAACTCGACGTCCGAATGACGCATAAAAACCCGCTGCGCGCTCAATCCAATACAGTTTTCCGGCCTAAGTTTGCTGTTCTGGTTTTCCTTTTCCACATCATCAAATCTTTCAGTTAACCTTTTCCTACAATTCTATGATTGTTTTCTACCCGCTGCTTTAAGCGGCCAAATGTGGCTACATAGACTCAGCTCGTTGCAAACCGGGTATTTACTTGGCCATAGAGAAGGGATTGTCAGAAATGGAGCGGAAAATGTATACGTTCTGCACTGCTCTTGTTGGAAAATGCTGTTCACTGGAATTTTTCGCTGAATGGTTGAGAATGGTCAACGATGTACCGGTTGGGTGGGCGAAGAAAGCGACGTCGTAATTGGTAATGCGGCACGGAGGGTCTCAGGACAATCTGTCGAACGTGAGCCCTTGGCGGTTCAAACGTTTTGATAGTGATGTCTGGGAGCTCTCACAAGTGCACACTTATAACCAGTATCTCCTCTTTCTTTATCTTCTGAAAAAGCCCTATTCCCAATAGACACAAAGTGAGTGTTTTTCCAGCTATGCTCCTCACCTTCTGAGAAAGGCCTTGTAACCCTGCGAGGCGCGTTCCCCCTGCAACAATCCCTTCCCGTGTTGGACGAGTCATCAACAACTTCCAACATGAATGAGCCGTTTCTCGATGGTCGTGGGTGTTTTCCGCATTTTTTAGCGTCGGGACCGTGTTAGACACACAATGCGTGTTGATGTACCCCGTAGCCTTTTTAATAAGTTAGCGTTCCCTTCCCGGCAACTGCTACAGGTCCATTTGAAGGTCCGGTGATGCCATGGGACACGTAATCCAGACGACCCGGCTCGGGAAATGCGTTTCCGGGCCTCAATGCAGAAAAAACTCTGAATGAATGCTGAAAGTATGCGCCAAAATCAACCTGACCTAATGAAACTCTGGCATTTGTTCTAAATTAACGATTCGAGGGCAATAAAGGCCGTATTGAACTCGACTCTGTTTCAGGCGAGTGTTTTTTCCTCCCTCATTAAATGATCGTGAGTGAACGTTTCTATAGCTGCGTCAACAAGATTTACATCATCCGTAGTAAAGTCTTGAGGTTCATGTCAAAGGAATAGATGACGACGATCTTTTTTATAGGATTCGAAGTTTTTCGAGATCTTAGCATACATTATCTCATAAGAAAAATAAGGATAAAAAACAAACTGTAAACTCGTACCTTATAGTGCTGGAGACTTTGTTGGCGTGGTTGGAAACGAGAACAGCACTGGGGTGTGGGCGGGCGGCCGTTGATGATGTGATTCGAATGATGGATCCTCTAATGGTGGCCCGCCTTCTTCCTTCATGGAATAAGAGAGAATTTCCGTTTGAAAGAAGCTTCATCCTAAAAAAATGTAAGCAGCTTAATATGGGCGCTTACAGTGAACTATGTTCCAGGGAAAAGCGACATTAAAAGAACCATGCTCGAGAAGACGGGAGTTTGAGCGTATGCGGGTTTTCACAGCAAACAACCAAAGACGTGGCTCATCGAAGAAAAGCATTGAAATGAATAAAGTGACGCCGGATACCAAAAAGGGTTGCTACGCCCTCAACGAACCTGCGATTCGAATCTGCTAACGTGTTTTTTGGGGAGAGCAAATAAAATGTTTCATGTAGCACGTATTTACCGGCACTGAAACTCGCTCACAACTCGGTAAATATTGGCCTAAGTAATCTTTAACACTATAGAGTAAGCTCCCTCCGCAGTATTTCTAGAACTTTACAGTCAGGCACGTTCAATAAGTTGGCGCATCTGGGTGAATCGTGATAGTAAAGATTTTGGAATAGTCGGCGAAAGATTCGATACGTATTGATGTAGGGTAGTAAGAGAACAGAAGATTAGGACTTCATCAGAGGCGCTGATCAATAGAAAACTAACTTATTTCAGCCCAATCTTACTTTACTTCCACTCGCACATTAACCTCCTCCTACTACTAAAATGGCCTTTAAAATGAAATCTAAAGTATTCTATAGCAATTTCCCCGTGCGAAACAGTAATCCAATGTGTCAGCAGAATATCCTAAATCCACACCCTATTCAATCTCTGATCTCACCAGGACCAGTCTTTTCAGGGCGTGACAAAGCTTTTTGAAAACGGTCTTTTGCATAATATAGGGAGGCAGAATGCCGGGAAACCACAGGAACCCTGTTCAATTTTTCCTGGAACGGCCCTCTGAATAACCAAGAAAGGAGGTCTCTAGTTCGATTCCTTTGGTGAATTTTTGCATTCCCGAGTTGACATGTCCAAATTGGGCGCTAAAAGTGGCAGTTCTGATTGTTCGGTTGGTTCTAACTCCATTTGACGGCGAAATCTTGCACGCTCAGAAATCAAAATTTGTTAACCCGAGGAATCGAACTAGAGACCTCCTTTGCTGGTATTCAGAGGGCGCGTTCAGGAAAAGAATTGAACATGGTTTGTGGTTGGCCGCAATGCTGGCCGCCTATAATCAAAATGCAAAAAGACCGTTTTCAACAAAGCTCGTACGCCGTGAAAGACCTTCCTGGTCAGGTTAATACATATTTCATCATCGTCGACCTCTTAGCTTAGCTCCGCGAAAATCGCGAACCATGAACACGGCTTTAGAGGTTTGAAAAATCCAGTTAAATGTTTGTTGTTATGGTGTATTAGACTGGGTTATTAATAACAGGTCAGTGGTAAGTGGAGTGGTTAAGAATTATTCCGCACGACTGCTAGGTTGATTCAAATACTGGAAAATAGAATAGAATGCCTCCTGAGGTCTCCCTAATGAGAGGTTTCGCCTAGAAACTCTACATGACAGATCTCTTCAAAACCAGGTCTATTTGAAATCGTTCTTCTCACTAGCAATTGACCGACGCTTATCATTTTTTACGAGTAGCTTGAGATTGTCCACCCGATCCTCGTTCGTACAGTGGGCTAGCTATAGAAAGAGTCGGACACTCCTTAAGTCAAGGGCAAAAGGTGGTTCATGTGGTATGAAGGAGTGGCCCCACAACGCGATAAAGGCAAATACACAACGAGGCCTGGCGAGCTTTCAAAATGGGTTCTTGAAAAGCGTTGTCGGGGAGACACATTGTTGAGGCAGCTGACAAGCGAACATGCCAGAGAATTTGGGGGCTTGAAAATGGATGGAATGGATTAATTCTTGGACGCCGTCCATATTTCATGGTAAAATGAGAGGTACTCGCAAGAGCGTATAATGGCAATCAACATACTCAGAGGATGAAAAATTTGGAAATATACAACGGGGTCCTGGTTGGCCCTGAAGTATGCGGGTCTTAGAAGCGAAAATTCTATAGAATGAGAAATACGAAATACCAACTCCTTCTCAAGATTTTCAAGCGATGGCAGTACTGTAATACTTATCTCCGTGAGGAATCAAGCATGCATCCTGTGCTTCTCAAGATGGGTAAGGCTGACCGTAACCACGTCGGAAGTTCGATGCTTCACCTCAGCTCTCTCCTTAACAGAATATTTCCCGTGGTTTAATCAGCATTTACTTTCGGCGAAGTAGTTCAACTCGGGAGTGGCGCTACTTGTCACACCTCACGAATGCTTCGAGATCAACAATCATGTGATTTCCCACTAGCCAGTAAAACCATGCCTGCCTCCTGTTGTGGTAAACCACGAACTTTGTGATTTACAAGTAGCTGTTACAGCTTAACTAAATAATAAGTAATATGCAATAGTTAAACTTCTCTTAAGCCTAAGAGTCTATACGGAATGTATTCAGTCACTATCTTACAATAGCATCTAGTCATGACTTTTTGCGTAAGCCATCTGTTTAAGTAACTCGTAACATCTGGTAAGACCTGTGAGCCGTATAAAACGCAACCCGTAATGTCTCATAGTGGGGAGGAGTCAAATAAACCTCCTCGCCACTTGAACCGACCGTACACCTCCTCCAATCAGGTAACTTGGTGCGCAAAAACTGTCCGAAGGTAAACAGACTGATTGAACATCAGCCGATTGCGACCCCTTGATTCCAGAAGGCTGAACCAACTGGAGTAGAAGACAGACATGCCGGGCTCTCCCACATGGGATCGAAGATTGTATGGCTTACAAAGTACTTTATCCACTGTTGGCTTCATGGAGCAGTTAGAGAACAAAGCATCTCGAAAACTTGTATATCTGGACTGAGGAAGCATTTCAATAAGTTGGCTCAAAGGCAGTAGTCGCTATAAGTTGACTTTGATGGGAAATGGAAGGGAAGATATCTAATCGTGTGACAATTCGTCATCAGTTCCGTGCGGTGGAATGCATTTTCGAGGACGCTAATCGAACGGTCTCGCAATCTTCGGCAACCCTATACGAAGGTGGGCCAATTTGGAGGCGGGGCTCATTTTAGATGGGGAGCCTCACCCTGTTGCTACTATTGCGGGTTTCCCATCCCAGCTTGTTCCCATTGCTTAGTGCACACCCTTTGTTGCAGTTTTGCCCTTAAGCTTAACCTCGATGGCGCGGTTTCACTAATACTGGGATACAATGGTACCGGGTCTGATTCCGACCAGGTCCAAGTGTTTAGCTCACACGTTTGCATCGCGAACTAAGACAAAAATAGCGCTTCAAAAAAGATTGGGCAGGATTTGGAAAGAAACTGCTTTCTAAGGATTCCGTTGCCTTTTGTTGACCCGGGACAACTTATTTATACCACGTCAGTGTAGGCTATGCATGCAGATTCTCATTCTGCAGTTCTAAAGGCTTGCATTTGAATGAGCTGCGTGCCAAGCCGTAAAAGTCGAGTGCTCTCCAACAAACAGGCTGGGACCAGTGAGATTTGTTCAAATGAGACACATATAAGCGTTGCAGTCTGGTCTTTCTCCTCAGACCTGATCAAGAAGTGCGTAGCAAGTTGTTTATTCATTTTTCCTTTGTTACTTATCACGAGGGCGGCAGTCGAGTAGTGTCAAGGGGTACCGCTAACCACCACCTGGTGGTCCGGGATTAAACCAGAAGCTCACGCCCTTCGAGCCTCCATCCCTCCAGGGTCGGCTTATTGGTGCCATACTCGTCTGACGGCTAAAACAGTGAATTGAATGTCACTCAACCTTCGTTAATAACTGTGTTGGCCAAACATCATTTAGAATGCCACCGCAACTGTGAATGGAATGTGAGTGCATGGCGCACTCCAGAAAAGGCTTAACCAGAGCTAAATGCTTTATCCTCTATTATTTTATTATGGAGGAGGAAGCATAGGCTCTTGTATGTTAGTTCGAAAAGTGTGACGTCTATGTTGTGGACCAAGATGCAACTGCCATGGCGGATTAACATAGAAGGAGAAGAAAATACGCTGTGGGGCCAAAACTTAAGGACCGGACAGATGAGTATCATAACCCTTTTTCTTAGCTTATGTGGACCGTTGAAAGTTCCTTGATAACCGGCCTTTCTTAAGTGCCCTGTACAGCTCTATGTATGTTGTGGTCCTACAGGCTTGCGAATAGAGTCCATGTTACGCGATCAGTACACACGTCGAGGAAAAGCTACGTTGTCCTAAGTTTTGCACACCCAGTGTATTAAGGCCCAAACGCATTTCAACGCCATTACGCACCACTGCCAGACCAAGTGCAACCACTACCGTAAAAAAGAAGTCGTCACCTTTTTCGTCTAATCTATTGACTTCACTAGAACCATTAGCAGCCACAATTCCCAGGCAGTGAACTTAATGAGAACAAAAAAATACCACACTATTTGCATAGTGCGTGAAACTACCGCGATACTTTATCGGTCGACCAGTAGGCATTGGTTACGAAACAAACCTATCGGAGGCACGCTCACATAACGGCAGCCCGCAGCGGCATTTGAAAAAAGGAGCAAGTTTCAGCATAGAGCAGCTTGCCTCACTATGAAGTTGCTAATAGTATCCATATGTATGTACGGGTCAAGATATCGGTAGCTCAGCGGTGAGGAGCGGCTCTAATGGGACTAGTCGTGCCTTGGTGTTGATTCGGCTTTCCTTCCTCTACAGGGTGCGCCAAAATTCGGAGGACAGGACGCATGAGCAAAACAATTTGGAACTGCGATATTCCAGATGCCTGTTATCGTCTGTCCTAGTTTTTAGTAATGTGTACGCGACAATTATCATGCGTTTTTGGTGCTGTCCCGAGCCCTATCAGTAGATCCTCCAAGTAGTACAGGGGACAGGAGCTCAGTGCAGCCATTCTGCATGACGAAAGGCGTGTTTCTCTGGCGACGGGAACAGTCTCGGATTGTGTGCGATAGAATCTGGCAGGAGTTGACGCGCTGATTTCAACTGGATGCCACGAGAGATATGGAATTCAGGGGACTCTTGGTGTGGATTTTTCAGAGCCCTTGCTAACCGATGAGTTTATTTTCACTTGGAAAATTGTTGGTGGGTCCTTCCATCAAGTAGGAACTCCCCGTTTACGAGGAAATTGCGGGTTCAGTACACTACAGATGCCTAGAACCGATTTTTTTCGACTTTGGTCGGCTTAGACGGTGATAAGAACAGCCATTTAGATCTGAGCCTCGATAGGGCTACGCCCTGTCGGAATCGTTCTAGAAGCTGAAGGCTTTGCCATTAGAACACATTTAGTTCAGGGTTTCGTTTGAAGAAAAACCGCTTCATGGAATGAAGCTTGACAGGAGTCCTACTCGCAACATTGCGTGCCAATCGTCCGATGGTTCTCCGATGTTTTTGCCGGACGCCGTATAACACACGACACACAGGAATTCTTCAAAATTGCGCATGGATGTCGACAGATTCAGAATGGGCATTGTGCACGTCACTGCCATTTTTGTTTTCAAAGTATGCATCTGCCCTTCATCGCTATGCACACTCGCGAAAGTCGCTGTCCCGTTATTTGGCAGCACCTGTATTTCCTTGCATCAATTCGCTTAAGAACGACTGACAGCTTCGGATATGGAGTCGGGGGTTCGAAAAACTGAGCTTTTATGTATATTTGAAATCCCTTCTGGGACTTGAAAGGAATTTCCATGAGGAGCTGAATACCTCCTGGCACGGAAACCCCTCTAGTAGTACTACAATCGTGGGAAAAACTTCAAAGAGCGTGAACGAAATGCCAAGGAGGAAGTGCAGAAAGTTAAATGAAGTGTTGGCGGAGTGAGCCGGGAGGACTAATGAACTTTTCTCCGAAGTACATTTTCAGCTACTCACATTCCCCAAAGAGGCAAAAAAGAGTTATTGACGCTTTCAGAATGCGACATGCATTAAACATTCAATCAGACTCGTAGAGACAACTTGAATGCGATTTGGCCCATACAGGGACTCGCGGTAGCCAGTGTTTCTGTATTTCCAAACAGGTTTGGTACCAGTTAATCGACCTCGGCAAGATGGAAGGCTTAGTTAGCCTGATAGAAATTCGGAGGGATTTTGCCTAAGCAGTGCGCGCGGTAAGATAGGCTCCTTGGCATCCGCTATCTTTACTTCCGATCTATACAGAGAAGGAACGATTACTTTAGCCGAAACATTTTGCGTATGTCCCCTACATAACCTTGGGAATAGAGTCCTCCGCAAGGGAACAGCTTTGTCATCAATTTTCCAGATACATATCCACTACAATATATGTTTATGTGTTGCAGCTAACAGAATGGGAGGTTTTTGCATCACCTGTCACGTTTCTATGGAGAACCTCATAAAATGGAGTCACACGTTACCCGTGTTCGCGTCTTTTTGACTGGGGTGAATTTCACTGTGCGCAACATCTATTCTGATAGAACATTTTAGTCAAAAGGTGAACAAACTCAAGGAAAGCCTCGCAGAAGTTTGCGCTAATTCGATTCAACAGTTTGCAAGGTTTTGTGATATCGTTGGACCCCGCACAATATTGCGCACATCAGACACCCGATGAGAATGTACAACGTGGTAACCGAAATTCTGATTTTAGCCCCGCCCACCTCGGTACGCGCACTTTTTACTAATATCACTCAACTTCCTCGCTTTGCCAGCTTGTT
>MU874280.1:0-10985 GCA_036418205.1 Ostertagia ostertagi
ATGCTTTACCCATTTGTTTTTATTTTTGGCTGTGTGAGTAAAAAAACGTGAGGGAAGGGAATGCGTAATCCGTTTGAGCGGTCCAATCAGATCTTTACTTCATGGATTGATTATTTAGTAGCTACGTCCCAAGACCTAAAATTTTATAATGAGTCGCTACCGATGAGAATCTGAGCATCCACACAAAAATTGGAGGCGAAATCAGCTGGGAAGTAAGTGGAGTCACTAAGCCCATAAATATGAAACCAGTCGGCCCTAACACATGGAGCTAGGGTTAAATACTCGTCCAGTCGAGGAATTCACACGTGTTGCAAAAATTCTGAGTAGGAAGGATATGAAGAGGATGATCTTTTCGTGATGCCGCCTAGTACTTAAATTAGAGGAGCGGCGCCGCATATACAGCATGTAGGAGGGAGGCGAAAAAGGAGTCATTCCTCTCACACCCAGAATTGAATCATTACAGTTGCTGAATTCAAACCGAACAATGCCAACCAAAAATCAGGGTGCTCATTTCCAATATATAAGAAATCATAGCCCTTCTACCTTGACGATATTAGAAGAATTTTTCTCGGGAGCGTGGCATATGGTACGAGCTCAACGAGGTCTTCGACGGATCATGGCCATTACGAACTCATCTGAAAAGCAAGTCAAACGGGTCAGAGACTTGCGTGGCTAGAGCTACTATCTTTAGAAGCTATCCACAGTTAACCGATTGAAGAAATTATGTAGCAGCTTCAGGCTGGAGCGATTACGGTAGGCCTCGTTGAGCTCGACGGTGATGGCAGATGACGTCATATTCTGAAGACGGTGAAGGGCAGTGAAGGAGGGCCTGCTTCTGCTTATAGGCGACATCCAAAGAATTCTTTGCCATGGGACTTATTAAACGGCGCCGCCTAGTGCGGCGAAAGTTCGGTGATGCGCGTTATGCGTTAAAGGCAAACCCCGGGATTAAACTGGTGCTATTAGCGCTTCGTGGTGATAGCTTAGCTGCGGAACGACCTGAAAGTGGAAGGAAAGCAAGAGAAATCTTTGGAACGCTGAAATTAAGGCCTTAACCTTCAATAAGGTCGGATGTGGTACGATGGCGAGACAGGGCGGTCAAAGAAGACAAAATACGCGAGAGAGCACGTCGTTTGAGAGAGCTGATCTCTACATCAATGCACGCTGATCTCACCACTCTCGCGGTGGGTGGGAAGCGTTGGAACGGGGTCGATGGTTGCAGGCCCGTAAGGATTAGCGCCCTAACCGCGCAATTTTTGCGACGAAGCTGGAGTGATCTAGGTAGGTACGGACCTTACAATTTCCCTCGCGGTATCCTTCCTACTAGTCGGGCTAATCCCGGGGTTTGCCTTTAAGTGACCGCTTTGTGCCCATCCCCTTTCCCTGTGTGTGCTGTCGAGAGGATGTGGTTTTCTTTAGAAGGTCTTCATTATTTTCAAAGGTTAGTGTGTTTTTTATTCAAAAGTTTGACGGTACAGAGCTCAAACTTAACTAGGGTCTACAACTCACAGTCCTGACCAAATTCACATTCCAGCGCGCAGCCGATACCGGAAAAATAAAATGGTCAATTTATCATATGAGACTTGATCACACTCTTTATCCAATGAGTTTTCCAGTTTATCGTGCAATGTTTCCACTACAAATATTGGCAGTAACTTTAGCGTTTCTGGTAGAACTGTGAGAGTGAGGATATGAATACACATCATTAGATGGCAACAGTTCGCCATCATAGACAACGACCAATTAGGGCGCGATGTTGATTTGGACACACAGAAGACGGTAATTTTCCCTATACAAATAGTGGACTGGTACTTTGAATGCGCAATTCGAGCGGCTAACTCAAGTAAAAAAGCTGGATAACTAAATAAAAGCTAAACAAAAATAGAGAAATAATTGGTACTATTTTGATTAGAAGCTTCTGGAAAAAGAGAGACCGAAATAACCTGCTTGGGAGAATCACTCATAATGTAATCTTGGATAAAGGATAAAGCATTTGCCGTTGATCAATCCCTTTTTGGGATGCGGCACGCATTCTACTTCCATTTGTACATTCGCAGTGGCGTTTGAATGCGATGTGGCCTATACAATGACTTGCGGGGGCCAGCCGATGTTCAAGTCAGTGTTTTTATCCTCCCAGACAAGTCTGGTACCAATTAACCGACCCCGGAGGGATGGAAGGCTTGGTTGGCCCGGGCGACTCACGACCCAGGATTTGATCCCGGACCGCTCGCGTGGTGAAGCGCGCCACTTGTCACTACACCACTTCCGCCCATCCAATTTAATGTCCTTGTGAATGCGCTTGTCGTATTAACTTCGCTATATTTGTGAGCAATCGTACAAAAATCAATTGCTAAACAAGAGGATAGTACGAGACCATTTGCGAACCAAATTCAAGGCTTTCTATACGGTAAGTAATTTCGGGGTGGGTTGTTCAGAGTCCCATTCCTACAACTAGGAATACGAGGCACAAGCATTAAAGAACATGCAAAAAAAATCCAAGGAAAAAGATGTGGGAGAAATGGAAAATCTGGCTATCAAAAAGGAGCTAAATCATAGTTTTTGGACAGTTCTGGTTTGATTTGGAAACTCTTGGGTACTTGAATTTAGGCGATTATATGTCGAACTATAAGGGGTTGCCTAAAAATAGAGACATTTTGCGCGACACGCGGATCAGTAAGGTTTGACTCGCACAGGTTGAAGTGACCTCTAGGTCTTTCGGTAAAATAGTTCGTGAAGTACCCCTTCATTTGCAGATGCAAGAACCTGTTCACTGCTCTGTTGGCTTCAAAATATCAGATTATCTTCCATCACCGTCGAGCTCGAAAAGGCTAACCCGCTCCAACCTGAAGCACCTAAACAATTTTTTCAATCGGGCAACAGGAATAGCTTCCTAAAGACAGTATTAGTTCAGTCTGTGCGAGACCCCTTCCGACTAGCTTTACAGATAACGTAGTAATGGTCAGCGAGGGAGGACCACAACGAGCTTGGCCCGTTTAGCATGTTTCCGTGATTCTCCTGATGTCGCCGGCGTAGAAGGCTACTATGGCGTTGGTTGATAGAGTGGTGTGTGCTCTTTACTTTTCACAATCGGGAGCATTCGGATCGAATTCTGCAAAGTGTGAGTGATGCCGTTCCGAATTTAGAATGAATGTCTCTTTTCTTGGTCACCCTTTGGCGCAATTTTGTACTCATTTTGTCTCGTCAGCAGCCTGGAAGCTTTGAGATATCGCACTTTTTGACCCGTTTTTTGCTATCATCAAGTGCCTCCATGTCTTGTAACGCCCTCTCCCTGCCCCCCCCCCCCCCCCAAGGATTCACTGACCATGAGCTAGCCAATAAGCTATTCATTGCTCCTGTCTTTCCTGTCGTTTGGCCAAAGCAGGACAAATAACAGCTTGTCCTAGTCTCGGAAGGATAATATATGTGTTCAATTCATAAGCTCTACGTTAAGTGTAAGGGAGCCAGACACTAGCGCTGATAAGATGATTTAAAGGAGATTAAAGGTGCACGGCGTGAAAAAAGAAACGAGACCAGTTGAACCGAAAGCTGCTTGGCGCGCTCATAATTGATTTCTTATCATATTTTCATTGGGATTCCGAGGGTTCGAAATCATAGTTTTCTATAATTTTCGGATCTTTTTGGGGAGGAGGTAAGCAAACCAGCCCTTTTGGCGTTTCTGCTGGGGCCGTATGCTGAATGTTGGGGAGGGGATGGGGTCCCCACGGTCGACGGACTACTTCAACTCGGTCCGCCAAAAGGGCTGGTTTGCTTACCCCAGGACTAAGCCTTGGAGAGAGGACGGACCTGCGCTCTCTCGCAGGTCCGTCCTCTCTTTAAGGCTTAGTCCTGAGGTAAGCATCAAATTGAGGCGGTTTTAAGGACCGAGTTGAAGTAGTCCGTCGACCGTCGGGGACTCCATCCCCTCCCCAACATTCAGCATACGGCCCCAGCAGAAACGCCAAAAGGGCTGGTTTGCTTACTTCGGCCGATGTCATAGTTTGCGAATCGCTGGATCCGAGCGTTGCGCCAGCGAATCGAACGTTGCACCAGCGAGTCGAACTATGTACCAGCGACTCAATAGTGGCGGGACCCAACGTTCAAAGGAAGCCCGCTACTTTCAAACAGTGTCCACGTGACAGTGGACCCTTTTTTGAAAGTGGCGAGACTTGACAGTGGACACGTTTGGAACGTGCGTTGGCTCCTTTGTGAACATTTTAGTAAGGTACAGAAATTGTCAAAAGTCTTCTTCTGGAACGGTTTTTTTTATGCATTTTTTTTTGCCTCTCCACTAACGATTCTACAATTAGACAAATACTTGTGGACTGTTGGAGTCTTCGGGATGTTGAGCTCTTAGGATTCATGTCATTCAGAAAAACAAAGTTTAGTCAGCCTTCAAGACTTTAGAAGAAGAAAAAACAGAATTGCACGGAAAGTGGTTCCAACAAACACTTTTGAGCGCTACCGTATGTGTGACCCAATGAAGAGAATGAATCCATGTTTGCTATGATCAACCTTTTCTCAGTCTACCTTTTACAGAAATTTTTTCTGATGTTTCTTTGCACTTTTCAGCAGATTAGTGGCTTTGTAGCTAACAATGCTCTTTTGTTGCCTCCAATAGAACCATTTTCTGTTATGCAGCACATTCCCAGGTGGGAAAGATGACTCCTTCTTGCTTGAAAAGGCTATTGTGCTGTGTGGTAAAGATGTTCCACCAGTCCTCTTTTAAAGGGGAGAGAGCTGACCATAAGGGGACTCTTGATATATTGATATTGAAGAATCACTGACGGTACGTACATACTAATGCCCTGCTCTGGAGCAGATCACTCTAGGAGGGCCGTAGAAACTAGGCAGCTTAGCTGCGAGCGACAACTTTTAGCTATTATCTCGGTACCAAGATTTCATGGGAAAGCTTTTGCGAAAGACGCCGAGAAAGAATTCCATGACAAGGCAGGTGGGTTTGGTTTCTCCAGATTCGAAAACAACGAATGAACAAATATTACAGTGCTTGCCAAAAAGTAACAATGGTTAACTCTAAAAGTTTCTCTTTTCGATATCCGATTCTTTGAGAATGAGGATTATAAAAACATAATAATCATCTTTGAAGAGCGTTTAGTGTCGAGCGAGAAAAAATTTATAGCCCACATGAAATCGTTTGGCGAACATTGGGACGCTAACGGTACAATACATCGTACTTTAACCAGGTAACACATGGCGTAGAAACCCAACAACCAATCTTTCTGGACGGTTCGCCATGTATTTATGGTTTTTTCATCGACGATGAGGCGGGGAGGTGTGTTTGGGGTTTTCAGTGGCTGGCGTAGTAGGTTTCCGCATTGAACGTTTGTGAGAAGAAGAGGGTGTCTATTTGAGACTTGGAGGAGGGGGTCGGGGTAGTACATAGAAGTGAAGTTGTTGCTTCGCGATGGGTGGAGAGGGTGGGTTCTTTTGAGGGGTATTTGTTTCGGGAAAATACCTGTCGAGTTCGCGAAAATCAACTCTGCTCCCCTTTTGCGAGGTCATATTCTGTCCATTCTCGACAATCAGAGTTGCGAGGATTGTCGTGGCGGAGTTGCGGGTGCTGTCGGATTGTTCACAAATGGACCTATGTACATGGTGAAATCATCTATGACGGTGCAGGGTGTAGTAGATGGGGTGGGGTATGTGATGAGAAGTCGTATGAGGTACCATACTACTTACCTGAGAGTGGGTAGTAATTTTGGGTCGTGCGACATCACAGCAAATGGAGAAGTCGTCAATAAGAGTAAAATAAACAATAAATTCAAGGCAGACCCTCCTTGCTAGGGCAAGCGTGTTTATGGAATGTCGCTGTTTCAACGCTGTAGATTTTTGGGTGATTTTAAGGCAGCTGTATCACGATATCCACGGGGGCCATGCGTTTTTTTAATTATGTAATTGACCGTCCCCTAGTTGAAGAGCGTTAAAAGGTGGTGGCTCGGTTCACTGATATCAATCCTCATTCAATCACCGCGATTACATACTGCCCCAAAACTATTCGGGCAGGATCTGACTGCGCGAACCGGCGAAATACTGCGCAAACAATCGTCTCCAACCTTCAAGCTTTTCAAGGGTCTAAGTAAGAAACAATTGTTGAGTTTTTGGCGGGCTTTAGCTTCTAGTGAACTGACGAATATATGGTAAAGGCAAACTCCGGGATAAAACAAGGGACTCACCTGTTCGAGTGTGAAGAGCTGGATGCTAAGTTGATCGAAGGTAATGAAAAAAGCAGGAAATACCTCCAAAGAAGTACAAAATTAGAAATTCCTCTTCGTTAGTCGCTTACGAACCAGGGCTGGGAAAATTACGTGTTTGGACATGTCTACAGCAACTGTTGGCTTTGTGCCGTCAACGCCGAACGGGCTTCACAAAAAGTCAAGCAATGAACAAGCTGTTTGGTTTTCCGTTTTTTCTATTTTTTGTGCTTTTTTGTTTGCTCTTAAAATTTTTTCTTCTCACTAGAATGATGACAACGTTCTCGAAAATGGTCGTAACATAGGCTTTGATGTTGATTTTCGCAGTTGAAATCCGCTAAATATTCCCCTACGACTTTCCAAACAACGGCTTAACATCTAGCGTTCCAGGTGGTTGTTTGGAAGATCACGTAGGACGGTGGGCGGGCTCAATGGGGTTGGGGCGGCGCCAATGCTCCAACCTAGGCTCCTAGCGCCTAAACCTTATCAAAACGCCCCGCCACTTCTGCACATGGTCTGCCCTTGCGTACTGCTGCATATTTGACGGGGAAAACCTAATTTCGCCAGAAATCCCGTAATTTGCATTCAAGGTCGTTAGTTGTATAACTTCATAATTCTTGTGTTTGCCTCATGCACAGTGTCATAAATAAACAATAAACATATAAAGATAAAAACATTTATTGACATCGTGGGAACCGTGAGTTGTTAAGTAAAGCAAGGCATGTAGGTAAGGCAATAATTATTATGCAGTAAATAGAAAACAAAGAATGAGCTAGTCTTCAGGCACATCAACAGAACGACTCGTCGCTGCCGCCTTCGCCGCGTCGTAGACCTTTTTCAACTCTGGGACCACTTCCTTCTCTGCGAATTCCTTCACATCTCCTGCTTTCTGGAAAGAACCCGTGGAAATGAGAATAAATGGTCCAAGGCTCCCAATGCTTTGAAAGAGGACGCTTAGACATACCTCCGAAACCCAGTCCTGGATTACCCGATGAGTCTCCGGGTCTTGCAGCTTTTCTTTGGCATCGTTAAAAGTCGTTCTAAAATCATACGATCATTAAAATCTGTTCATATAGGTCCGCATGCGACTCTATACAAGTGGGGTGGGCACGCCCAGCTTTTCACGCATGTCAAGTGACTGCCCTCACCCCCACCCCCTAGATTGGCTACACTCCCCCTGGCTCACGAATTCCCCGATTCTCGTGACAGTATAGTAGCGGGCAGCAGTCCCACTTACATACATTTCTGTTCAAAAAATGCGGCGTGCCCACCCTACTTGTATAGCACCTCGCACACCTTACCTTATAGCAGGACTAGCCGTCTCCCTCACCCATGAAGCAACACTGTTCAATCCACCTGCGACGGTATCTGTGAATGAGTCCCACCAGTCAGCATGCACATACATTATACGAGGTATATAACAACAATAATCTCATTATTCGAGGAATAGAATTTCTGAAAAAAAACAGCCACGTCAGTTTAAAAATTTACAACGACAAGCACATTGAACAGATACGAATGATAAGATCGATAACGACGACAGGTCGACAAATAGGAAGGATAAGATCAATAAAATATATGAGTCACCATCCGACCACAGTATCAAGTACTACAAAGGAGAATAACTGTAGTAATTAGAGGAAGATGGAGTAATTAAAGTGAAGTGATAGAATCGGATGCATCTTTGACGAACCCTAGAGATTTGCCCCAATGCACTAAGGTAACGCCGCCTTCTCAAAAGAGAAAAAGAACTACCTAAGAAGCGTTATCATCGTGCCAAACATGGAGTACAGAAAGCGAATAATATAGAAGGTAGCCATAGTCCAGGCCAGGGTCAACCGTCTGTTGGACAAAGTCCAACGAGGGGGTCGTATTACGGCGGCCGAAAAGGGGTCGTATTTGCAAGGTCGGAGGCAGCGTCAATCCTACACCAACGGGGGTCGTAGTGTGACGCTTTACGCTTTGTGAGTGCTAAGAAAAAACAATTTAGCCGTTTCACTTGTTGATAGTTGATGCTATACCCGCCTCCCCTCCCCCCGCTCGACGGCTATTTTGGAGGAAATGTGGTGGAGTTGGGATGTGTCAACTGGTCTCAGAATCAAATACTATAGTAACAGCTGGGGGGGGGGGGCCGTATCGAGGCCCTCCAGAAGGGGGATCGAAAATTTTTGAAATTTGTCGAACGCGACGGTTGACCCTGGTCTCAGGGTCATCCTCCACATTGGGATCCGCCACACCCTCTGCTTCCGTCCAAAATCGTGGAAGCATTTGAGTCCGGACCCGGCCTATGAAATGATTGAGGGGCTAACATTTACTGCAGCAAGGTGATCGTCCGCGTACCCGCAGGACTGTCACCTGAATGTGAAGCGATGGCAAAAGCTAACCACACAACTACTGAAATCCGATTGTTTCAGAGTATAAAAAATAGCCGACCATGTTGGCTTGGAAAGGAAATCTGATTTTGATGGAATTCGATCAGCGGATTGCGCCAGTGTTGAAAGGGTTCTTTATCCATTGAATCTTCCTCGGCCCTGAGTATCTGACCGAGTCGCTTCCGAAAACCAAGTAACTGCTTGGATTCACGCTCATCGAGGGTCGACGGACTACCTTGAAGTGAGCCCCTTAAACCGTCTCTGCGCTCTCTCGCGGGTCCCTCTCCTCTCCAAAGCTTAGTCCTAGAGCATTCACCCGTTCTCTAGTCGTCTGTAGACCATTGAGAAAAAATCAAGTAGTCCGTGAACCCTTATCGGGTAGAGTTTATACATAACATTTCACGACTAAAATAGAGATACTGAATTTATGATAATGGAATGGTTTCCTCAAACACAAAATTCCACAGTACGGCAGATTACAAGCAAGAAAAAAAGAAAGCAGAAATCGAAAGTTCTGAACAAAATAAAAACCTTGACAAAGCATCGAACCATCCCGCATCCTTTCAAAACCAGGGTGACTAATGCGTCGCCCCTATGTATACGTCATAGCAAACAAGGTCAAAGTGTGAGTACGAGCACCAGCACACACAGCTCGGCCAGTTGTCCTTTAGTAATCGTAGAAAGGTCTCGAATTCTTGATCAAGCTGTTTTTGGGAGTTTATATAGGGCCCAGTCGGCTATGGAAATGTCAGGAAATGTTTTTAATAGAGCATGGCGAAGACTAAACATAAAACGGCGAAAGAATAGACAAAGTAAACAAAAAATCGGCAAAGAAAACAGTGGTGGCATAGAAGACAAAATAAGAGAATGTGAAGGAAAAAATGAGATACGGTATTTTTCTGGTTATTATTAACCAAAACATTAGAAAATGTGGGCGCATGAGTTATAAAAAAGCAAAAACATTTCGAATAAAGTCCCTGTACAATTAATCTTATTCAGCGAAGAATGACTTTGGGAGATCTAAATCTTCAACATCGTATTTGTAGTAAGGTTTAGTTTTTTACCGACCAAAATACGTAGGGTTTCTAAAAATAAATCAACTGTGGAATTTTTAGAAAACTATGCCTGGCCAGAATTTGGAACCTAAATTACTAGCAAATTCCTCCCGAATGCCAATGCTTGAGCAAAAATTTCCCGCCGTTCCCATTTCACACATAATTTTCCTACATAATACTGTTTTGGGATTCCTATCGCATTCAATTCCCTCTAAAAAATGTGAAATTACTCCATTGCTAACCGTAAATTAGAGCATAGACCTTCTTAGGCACGACGGGGTGCGAAAGGTGGAAGACAATTGCTGCTTATCCAAGAATTTCCTATGTTTGAAAAAATTTGTTCAATACTTGACATCGAACAAATGGAAGTATTGCTAGATCCGATCTGGGGGGTCATTTTTTAATCCTGTTAGTAACCCGCTCGTAGTCAAACAATAAATGGCTTCTGTCAGAAGTAGTGAACGTGAAAAGTGCTCAGAAGTTCCTGGAAAAGGCCCTCAGTGGGCTTTGAAACCAGGAGTTGAAGAGCTATGCAAATTTATACAAGATCGATCGAACAATAAACTGTGATTCATCGCTCAATGTTGGAAAATGTTTCATTTTCGAAAAGCTTCCTTATGCAAAGGAAAAATGTGTCTCGGAGAATGTGTGATGACTAGTCTACCGCAAACGTCATTGTTTTTCGAATGAATATGTTGTCCATCGTGCTGAAAGCTGTGCAAGCAAAAGACTTCCACATCATTCACACATTGTTTTTTCTACGAAATATTGAGTTTAAAGATGAAATATAGAGTTGCGAAGGAAATGTGTCGATATGCTATTTGAGATGGCAGAAAGCATACGAGATTGTCTGGATGAAATCGAGCTAACAGAAGCACAAAAGAAAGTGTTTTTGATTTGTTAACTGCTGTTTTTGGCCGCAGTTCGCCTTGCGAATGTTTCACAAGAATGCTGGGTTGTGAACAAAACTTTCGCACCAGACGAAAGAACAAAAAAGAATAAGATGAAAAGAACAGCTGCGGAACGAGCTTTGGATTTTCTTAAGCTTGCTTTTTGGACAATTTTTAGGGATACTGTAATGGAATACTCTTCTTAATCTATACGTTTGTTAACTTAAGCAACGTTATTTTGATCAGACAGGCTTTTTAAATCGCTATGGTCAATAGGTGTGACGAGCAGGGTAGGCGCTTCAGAGCGATCTGATGACTCATTGGGAGATCAGACGCCTACTAGGGAAGCTTTTCAACGCAAATATGCCATAGGTCGACTTTAGCAGGGTGATTTTAACTAACTCGATGTGTTCATCATATTTTTCTAGCCTGATCTTCTGCAGTGAATGTTAGCTTGTG
>MU874285.1:0-10962 GCA_036418205.1 Ostertagia ostertagi
GCGTACTCTACTACTATCCTACTATCGTAATATCGCAATCTACTACTCTCCAGCGATTTCAATCGATACGTATCTAATCTTGTCAGCGCAATCTACTCTACTATCTAATCTACTACTATCCTAATCTCCCCGTCAATACATATGTTTTTCATTGTCGCGTACTATCCTAATCTCCGGAGTCGCGAACTATGAACGCGGCCTAATAGTTGCATAGCACTAAAACATCAAGTCTTAGAAATACTAACAAAACGAACCTGCTGAGCTGGTCACAGCACTTTTTATACGGAAAAGGTCCTGAAACGGTATTTTGTAAGTTATACTACACCAAACAATTGCAATGCATACTACATCCACATCACCACTCCAGCTATTCTGACAACGACACTTACTTCGCCTGTCATTTCATTTTCCTTTTCTGGATTTGGTGGATTAGACTGTGGCTCATTAGCTGTGTTTGATGAACTATCACCACCACCACGATGTGACATCGTGGACTAGAAAACAGAAACATTTGAACAAGAAATCAAACAAAATTCCAAGCCGCAACAAAGACGTAAGCGTCAACAATTATCATGTAATCAGGGAAAGTAAAGCATGTTAGTATGAGAGGTATCTTATGAATGTGCCGTCATCAGGAGCAGTATAGATAGAAGCTGAACCACACACACCACACTAGAAAGAGTCGAGGTAGAAAAGTACAAGATAGGTCCCGCAGCTGCGTACGAGACGCTTGAAAAGGCGGCAATGTCGCGCTCGCGGGATGCGGAGCAAATCACTGCGACGGTAACTTTGTGGAGGATGTTTGTTCAAGAGCAAAAATTACCCATGACTTTCGATAGAATCAGATGCTCAGTTGCCATCTTTCCGTGCTGAACTGCCACTGCTGTGCTCGAACATTGCCAATGAGCTTATCAGCCAGTAGCCTTGGTAACCTGAAAGCCCATCACAAACTCCCTTCGTCCCACGAGGGCAATTAGCTGCTACTTTTTTAAATCAAACATCGGAAGGATGAGAGCATTCCCACTAGGGCGCAAGTAAAGGCTTGGTAGCTCTGTTCAGCAAGATAGCTAACAATTCTCTCAAAACGCTGGAAACAGTGTGATTCACATGCGGATTATAATTTATGAAATCTACTTTAGGCACGCGACTATAGATAAATGTGTGGAGACTAGAAGTTTAGGAACCACACGACACGTTTGGAGGGTTCCCAATTGCCTGTCCACCCCACCACCTCTACCCGGGCACAAGTCAAGATTTCCATAACTTGTTACATTATTGTTGTACTGTATATTATGTCGATGCATATATGTATTATAACATAGTTAAAGCCAGAAGAACGCCGGAGGCTTATCAATAAAGAAGTGCCAATGAAATTGGAGCTTCCAATCATCACAGATTATTACAAACTACACAATCTCTCCAGCTCCCAAATCTCCAGACAAAATCAATCGAAATTTCTTTTAGGCCATTGTCATACTTTGCGAATCGAGGGATTCGCCAGCGCCCGCGGTCGCGTCGCGGCCACCGAATCGCCGATGGCTGGTACCAGGGTGAAAATCGTGTCGAGGAAATAACCGCCTCTTTACGACCCCCCTCCAAAACATGGACTCTGATACGACCCCTTTTTGTCCTCTGCACATCCGGTTTCATATCAAAAAATGCTAGTTTCAGATGTGCGAGAGGGACGCAGCGCCGCTGCCACGCAAATGCGGCTTGATCCAAATGCTAGATTCAATTCTGCTCAGATTAGGTTCTCCTTCTTTCCTTTAAAGACATTTGCCACATTGGCCGGAAAGTAGAACATTGAAGGAGGTACTGCCCCTACACAGTTGAACAGTCTCGCGCTAGCGGCGCTAACTACCCGCGATCGCGTCGCGCGCTGTGCCTAGAGCGCGCTAGTTGGAAAAATCGTCAAATGTACCCCCTATTTAAAGGACTATAACTTTCTTCATTGATAACCATTTCAAAAAGTGAAGGCAGCTTTTGAATGCACAAGACTTCTAGTTTCTAAATTGTGCTGAGCGTTTTTCTAAGCACGCCTATTCTCGAGAGTGGGAGACGTCGAGAAATTGTCGAGGAAATTGAAATTTACATGCGAGTTCCCACTCTTAGGAAGACAGTAGCTGTCTTCATTGGCAATGCTTTGAAATCCGAAAAGCGTTGTAAAGTAGAAGATTCACGCTTTCTAACAGGTGCTCCATTTGTTTCGAACGCTTTCTAGTTCGCGAGAAATCTGCGTCGAGGAAATGTCAAGGAAATTTTCGAAGCCACTCGAAAACTCTATTACTCCCTCGCCGTAGTAGGGAACTTCTTTGAACACCTTCAAAATACTTCTGTACACGTCAGTTCGATGGAGTAAATTGAAAATGATGCACTTGGCGCGGATCCATTCCGTTCTTGTATGCGCCATGCAGTGACCCCACTCGGAGTCATTGGGAAGGTGTTTTGTCCTAGTGACGACTTGCTTAAGCACACCAAAAGATATTTCCAGTATTAACTAATTAGGATGACTCTTGTAGTCATAGTGATGTCTGATTATTCCTTTATTGAAATCGCTTCCTTTCCAACCCGTTCTGATGAATGACACGCTTGCGGTTGCAGGATCTGATGATGCCAAGAAGGCTGCGAATCTGCCTGTTTTGAACTTTCTAACAAGATGCTGTTCCTCCATTAAGTTTTCGAAGCATTAACGTCATTCTAGAGTAGATAATCGCTGCCCTTTCCCTACGATTCTTTTGCAGGACGCGTTGCCTTCCTATGCCACACTGATCACTACGAACCAAACCAACACACTTTCCATTTGAATTTTAATTCCAGACAGGTGTAAGATATTATTTGCATTAGGCTAACTACAACACTTGTGAAAGTAATGATGACAGCAAATAAGTGGCAGCAGCACCGTTGTGTCCCGTTGATGAACCTTTTGATTACGACCCCCTCCCAACTCTCATCGGAGCAAATACGACCCCCTGTCGAGGATTTCCTCGACCGTTATTCACCCTGCTGGGTACTGCAACCCAGCGAACGCTGTAGCTCGATTCGCAAATGTCTTACACGGCCTTATGAGCATAACTCGGGCTCCTGATAACTAAAGCGACATTCATTGCTCTCCGTCAACTTGACGTTGCTTCCCCATCCAATTTGCTACAGTTTGGTGCAATACCTATAATCGCAATTTACTATAAGCTCATGTAAAGGGACGATTTGTTGGCTGATAATGGTCATGCTATTTGTTTTTGCACTAGCGCCGTTAAGGATACATTGTCTGCTCATAAGGATCAAGGATGACGAGATAACGTCTGACCATAATTAAGACTGGCGTTTTAGTAAAGGTGAGGAGTGGTTCGGGGAATAAGCCGCTAACCGTGTGATCTCTTGCACTCCATATTTTGCGAGACAGTTAGGGCTTATCCAACCCGGAGCCTTCTATTCACCTTTCGTCTTAGACTTAGGTCTGGGCAGATGTCATACTCCACGATCTGCTCGATTGCACTCGCTCGAATTATAGAGTATGATATCTGCCTTGAGTATCATTTCACAGTGAGAAGGCAAGGACGATCAGAAAACCAACAAATGGTCGCTGGTTGCCAATTCGCTAACCGAAACGATTGCTTACAGAGGGGAAGCGCGAACGGGAATGCTCCTTTTTCGGGATTTTTTAACAGCCAGACAGTATCGGAATTCCTTACAAACCTCAACCCCTAACAAGAACTGCGTAGCTTCTTCTAATCCTTCAGCGCTTCTCGGACTTTGTAGCGAAGTCCGTTTTCCTGCTGGTGTCGACGCCACCTTGGCGATTCTTCCGCTTCGGCTAGAAGGAGGCCTAAGTAATTTCAGGTCTCAGTAGCGCTGCTTCGGGCGTCCTTTAGCCGTTTTTTGGGGCGTCGAGAGCTTACGGACACTGTCGTCATTCGTGCGAAGATCATGTCCTGGACCATCGGAGACGAGTTTCGCGTATCTTATCAGCGATGGCAGCACACCGAACGCTCTTTTTATCGGACATCGTTCGGACGTGACTGTACCGCTCCGGCACAGCATTTGTGCGCCATTTCCCAAAAAATTGGGTTCCCTCCAGTTTACGAAGCTCCACTTTTTAGTCACTCATCACCGTAACTGGCGACTGGTCGGACTACGCTGCTGCAGATCATTGATTTGCTCTGGCATCTTTTTGTCGCAGAGAGCGTCAGCCATCGTGCGCCATTTGGGCCATGCTGCACTCACACGAACACGACTGACTCTGGAAGCCAAGCTGCCGATCAAAACGAAACGAAATTTTAGGCCCAAGATATTTGGATGTCGCAGGGCGTATGAGCTCAATGCCTTTGATTTTAATGGAACTGGGCTCATTCGACTCGGCAGTATTCGTTACTGGTATTGTTGGTAACGGTAAATATTCTAGAGTATAGCATATATAGCACATATGTATTGATATGTGTCTAATCAAATCTATTCCAGTCGGGGAGCGGGTGAAAGGGGAGGCAGCGGTGATGCAATTTTTTATAGAAAGCTAGGGTAACTCCGAGCCAGGGGAGAAGCCAGTCTACGGGATGGGGGTGATAGCAATCATTTGACATGCGTAAAAATGCTGGAATGTTTGAGTTCACACTAGTTCAAATCATGATGCCCCTCCTAACTGGGATAGATCCGTCTAATCTCTATATATTAAAACAAAAGTTTTGTCCATCAACACACTTTCACGAATGGAACACAAGTTTGTTACATTTGCTCTGTTGCATTTGTACCTTTTTTCGTGAAGCGCTTGAATGTTTGAGCGATGTACCCGGCGAAGACCATCGCAGGACAATGTTTTGTTTTTTCTTAAGGAAGCTCTCCCCTGTTCAAAAAGGCATATAGGAGAAAGTGAACAACTGCTAAAATAGGGTTCCAAAACCCCATGCTTCAAATTCTGCAGCATGGTTGAGTTAGTTTACATAGGCTATCCGAGCATCCCACAACAATTGAACGATGTAGGCTCGGTAGAGTAGTTTTGCATAGGATAATAGGTCCCTTTCTTTCCTTATCAGTGATTTCTTTTATATTTAGGCTTGCTCACGGTTCAAGTGCAAATAACGTGCCCTTCATGAATGCGAGGCGAGTTATAATCGGCCTTTGCTGTTATAATTATTAACGGGCGGAAGTGGTGTAGTGGCAAGTGGCACGCTTACCACGCGAGCGGTCCGGGGATCAAATCCTGGGTCGTGAGTCGCCCGGGCCAACCTTCCATCCCTCCGGGGTCGTTAATTGGTACCAGACTTGTCTGGGAGGATAAAAACACTGACTTGTACATCGGCTGGCCCCCGCAAGTCATTGTATAGGCCACATCGCATTCAAACGCCACTACGAATGTACAAATGGAAGTAGAATGCGTGCCGCATCCCAAAAAGGGATTGATCAACGGCAAATGCTTTATCCTTTATCCTTTATTTTTTTAGCAGGTCATCCCAATTAGAAATTAAAGAAAGTGCGTTTCATAAAAATTGATTGCTTGTTCTTTTCCGACTGAGTACGTTTGGCTGTGAGAACGCGTCAAGTACAAGTCTACCAAGAGAAGATTCGAGATATTCGAACTACGAAAAGCCATACTCTGAGAACGCGGTTCGCAGGCTAGGTCGGGCGTATGAAAGGTAACGCTTGAAAAGAATGCGCCCAGACGGCCACGTCTTCGTCAACGATTGAAGGAATCGGAAGGGGCCAAAAAGTTCGTAGTAGGTACTCCGAGAACCAAGTGGGATCGTTCCCGTCGCCAACATTTGTGACAGATGTACGGCGCAAATTTGAACGCGTAACAGGCTTCACAGGTTTTTCGAATTCTTTACAAAAACAACGCAATTTCTTTGTTCTTTTCGTTCCTATCGTGAATGATGGGTCCTGAGGCAGTGATCAATGGGTAAGATAGAATCATTAATTTTCGTGGACCTTTACCGGAAATGTGGCATGGTGCTCACTTGAGTGACATTGTCTCAAAGTCAATAAGAATGTTGAGAAAGGTGCATTACCTACTAAAATTCGCTAAGAAAGAATTAGTCAACAAGCAGCGCGTACTTCTCAACTATCCCTGACAAGGAGGTCTTTCAGGGCAAGCCACGCTTTTTCAAAACGGTTTTTGCATATTGTAGGGAACACAAAACCATGTTTCATTTTCGCTGAACGGTTTAGCAGTACCAAAAAAGAAGCATAAGGTACTGTTAATGGTTCGATCCCCCGTGGCGACTAAAAATTTTGCATTTGGGTTGGCGCCTACGGTTTGGTGCCAAATGTCAAAATCAGATGTCAAATTCATCGTCAGGACCATTTTGAAGCCAACAAGTGGCCGCCAACCTTGATTGCAAAATTTAGTCGCCGCGGGGATTGAACCATATCACTCCACTTTTGATACTACTAAACCGTTCAGCGAAAACGAAACATGGTTTTGTGGTCCATACATGCGTCCCTACAATATGCAAGAAACCGTTTCCAAAAAGCGCGGCTTGCCCTGAAAGACCCCCTTGTGAGAATTTCCTATCTTTTTGGGAGGATGCAGCGCTGTTGGAACGGCTTCAAAGAGCTTACGGAATACCATACCTGAGTTCAGTCGATAGCTTGCGACAATTTCTTTATTCGCAAATATCAGTTTCCCGTGGGGAATGCAGAAGTGGTCTGAATTATTTGCAGTTCAGTCCAATGGATACCCTGATCGTGACCAATTTGATGTTTTTTTTAGATTGATTCTTTGGCTCCATCTTAAGGGAGTTCGAGAACCGAGTCTCAACCAGGGCCGATGTCAGACTTTGCGAATCGCGCGATTCGCTAGCGTCCGCGGTCGCGTTGCGGTACCAGCCAATTGAGTGATTCACTGGCCGCGACGCGACCGCAGACGCTAGCGAATCGCTCGATTCGCAAAGTCTGACATCGGCCTAGGTGATGCATGTACTCGACAGCCTCATAGGCCCTCCACTTCACTCAAGGGTATCAATGATATTTTCTTCATCCTGATTCTACTGCCGGCCACGAGTTGAGTTACTGCAAGTGCCAGCCAGTTTAAGGTTTCACCGGCTATTTTACAGAGTTTGGCACTTTTTCTTGGCTGTGTAGTGCCATTTAAGACAGCCAGTAGATCCGCGATAAGGAGCTCCTTCTCTTCCCTCACTAATTCAGACTCTCACTCCTCATACAAGGTTATGAAGGTCCCGTTTTGGACCTCATGACAGTGATTTTGGTTTTTTGACAAAAATTGAGAAGAATACTATTTTAGTCGCCATGCAGTCATGTGTCATGCTACCAGTCAGAATTTATAATTTGCAAAAGTTCTATGAAGCAATTGAGAAAGAAAAAACCATTATAACGAAATAATTGAGATGGTTCGTTTCGCTCCTTCCTTATTATTTCGTCAATCCCCGGAGCTCATCAGTGAGTTGGGATTGGCGAAATAAAGACACAGGGGAAAGACGAATAAACCTTGATGTGACGTACAAATTTATCATGCAGAGGAGCATGCAATGAAATTAATTGTATATTGACTAAAGTGAATATAAATTGATTAAAATATGCAAAAATAAAATTAAAAAGGTGGAAATGTTTGTGATTGTCCACTGAATTAGGTAATAATTCAGTGATTGAGTATTCCATTCACTAGTTTATTAACGGTTTTATGAGTAATAGTCACTGAAATTTGTAACATATAAACTTGATCTCCGCTTTGGGTGAGTTACATCACATCGGTACTGACGTTATCGACGTTAACGCTCTGCTCTGCCTCTTTGCTGAAACGGCTAGAGTCCGACGAAGGGTCCAGCAGCTGAGAGTAGCCAGTCGGTGGACGGGCGGAGAGACGAAGACCTCGAGGGCCGAGTAAAATGTTGCTACTTCGCTACTGGCGCCTCCTTCGTTGCGAAGGTCACGTACCAGGCTCCTTGACCCTTTGACTACTGGTGGTACACATGTGTACCACTTCCGTAGTCAAAGGCACTACCACAGTTTTGGGACTTATTCAGACTGGAGTGCCCGCTTGATGGCGGAATTGTGCACATATAGAAATGCTATAATTTTCACTCCGATGACAAATCATCATGAGCCAAAAAGAGATAAAGGATAAAGCATTTGCCGTTGATCAATCCCTTTTTGGGATGCGGCACGCATTCTACTTCCATTTGTACATTCGTAGTGGCGTTTGAATGCGATGTGGCCTATACAATGACTTGCGGGGGCCAGCCGATGTTCAAGTCAGTGTTTTTATCCTCCCAGACAAGTCTGGTACCAATTAACCGACCCCGGAGGGATGGAAGGCTTGGTTGGCCCGGGCGACTCACGACCCAGGATTTGATCCCCGGACCGCTCGCGTGGTAAGCGCGCCACTTGTCACTACACCACTTCCGCCGCCTAAGAGTAGTTACTCGCGAATAAGTTGATAGCAGGGTCAACCGTCCGTTCGAACTGTTCGAACGAAGGGGTCGCATTTTGGTCGGAAGGGGGTCGCAATTTCGAGGACTGCCAGCCACAGGCGCGTGCGTGGCGTATCCGAGGGCAAGACTTGCTTGTGCAGACCGCATTAGATTCGATTTATTATGCACAGAGAGGCAGTTTTAGGCAAATTACGGTGTTTTCCTACGCAGTAAAGAAGTGTTGAATGCATCCTTATGAAAGGTTTGACTTCTCGGGGCTGAAAATAAAGTTCTTCAAAGACCTAATTTTTTGGGGACGCTTCTTCTAGAGAACTGTAATATACATGAGTAAGCGTAAATCTCGTAGTCTTCAAAAATGTCTTCGTCCCTCCCCAACAAGCTTTTTGAAGGAAGTTATTTATTGCTGAAAGCTCAAAAACTCGCATGTGCTGCTCAAAAAACCTATGGGAACAAATGTTCGAACGTGTGATTTTCTCGGAAAATGGATTTTGAAAAACGGTTTGGTGCTTTTCAGAAAGAGCAAATCCTGTACTTTCACCCCATGAAAAAAGTGCATCACAGAAATGAAAATGAAGTGAGTTATGCCCGCTTAAAGCCCAAAAACTCGCGATTTCAAAAAAAGTGTTCGGCAAAACCCCCCAAAATGTTCGAACGTGTGATTTTCTCGAAAAATGAACTTTGAAAAACGGTTTGGGCTTGTTAGAAAGAGCAATCCTGTACTTTCACCCCATGAAAAAAGTGCATCACAGAAATGAAAATGAAGTGAGTTATGGTCGCTGAAAGCCCAAAAACTCGCTTTTGCACGAAAAATGTTCGAACGGGACAATTTTTTGAAAAAGGGGACAATCACTAAACTTTTTATACTATTTTGTTAGATCGGCAAAACCCCCCAAAATGTTCGAACGTGTGATTTTCTCGAAAATGGATTTTGAAAAACGGTTTGGGGCTTGTTAGAAAGAGCAAATCCTGTACTTTCACCCCATGAAAAAAGTGCATCACAGAAATGAAAATGAAGTGAGTTATGGTCGCTGAAAGCCCAAAAACTCGCTTTTGCACGAAAAATGTTCGAACGGGACAATTTTTTGAAAAAAGGGGACAATCACTAAACTTTTTATACTGTTTTGTTAGAGAAATATTTGAAGTTTCTGAAACTTTTTACAGCTTTCCAAAAGGTCGCATACGAAAGATATTATGGGCCTTCAAAGTTGAAGGTGCGCCTTCTTAGAATTTTGGGTTTTCCACTTCTAACAGAAGTACTTTCCGGAGAGTTAGGCAATCCTTGTAGTTTTCTGAAAGCGCACCTCAGGCACAATCAAAATCTACCTCAACAAGTCAAAGAAAGTTATTCCCCTCTAAAATTTTTTCTTCGCCGCGTCCCGTTCTTCCAGCGCCCGGGTGATACCTGCCGCGCTCCAAGGCTGACGCCGCAACGCAGACGCTTTCTGCGGCGGCGCAGACGCTTTCTGGCGCAACGGATTCGGTCATACTCGAGAATCTCTAGTCTAACAATTTTTTCTTTCTAAATTCTTTCTCCCATTCAACAGTAATACACTTGCTTAGTGAGAAGTTTGCCTCTAAAACATATCAAAAATTGAACTGATTTGATTCAGCAGAAAGAAAGCTACGGTCCAAAAAGCATTTGGCCGAATACTTTACTACTACTACTACGTTACTGTACATTTGTGTCAGGTGCAACATACGCCAACGAACGAGCAAAGATTTCATCAGCCGAACTATTCAGAGGACTACACAGTGTTCCACGACAGTGTTGGAGATTCCAACCTCCAAGATTCTGACAGTTCCGATGGTGCGGAAGTGAATTAGAAGACTACTATGACGACACAGATTGAAGCAGTAGAAGACGACGAAAACTCGTTAGAGCAGAAGCACCCGGTCAGACCCGCAGCGCTTCTACAGAGTGCGGCTTGCAATTCTACCCAAGTGTGGTCGCTACCGGACATTGGCTTTGTTCCACGAATGAGATATGGAAATTGTGTATTCGTAATTGTTAATTAAGTTGCAATTTACATTTCAAAAATACTCATTCGAGCGGTGATGGTGTGGTGACAAGAGGGGCCGCTACCGCGCGCATAGTCCTGGATCAAAATCCCAGGTCAAATCCAGCGTACGTCAGCCAAACTTCTATAGATGATTAGTTGTTGCAATAGCGTAGCGATAGATACTACATTAATTACATCGGTACTCTAATTTCAAAAAAGTCGCATTCTAAGGGTTAAGGGCTATGGCTCCAGTTATGGTAAGCGTATTCTGTGCTAGTTCAGCATCGAATTCATCGTGCCACACTGCGTTTAGCTGCATGAGCTGCGATACCATATGGAACAAAAGTTGCGATGGCATCATATCGAATACCATTTATCACTTATACATATTTACATTACATTGTATTTACATACATCTGTATTAACATATACCTTTCTGATTGATCCCTCCAAATTACAGTTACTGATTAAAATTATCATGTAATCGAGGAATATATTGAGATCTTTTTGAAGTTAAAGTTTTTAACAAGAGACCCAGATGAATTCATATCTTCGCTGCTAGTATAGTGAAAAGATGCATGAGC